>ML847047.1:14259-25657 GCA_009831015.1 Picea engelmannii
AGCATCCAGGTAAATTCAGAATGCATTGGCAGAGGAAATATGAAGTGAATACTGTCAGAGATGGGGGAGTTGTACAACTAAAATATTTGGGAGGCATAGAAATGAGAGGAATGATTAATAGAATTCGACTGAAAATTTATAGACACATTCGACCTTCTAGCACTTAAAACTTATAGTGCAATAAGAAAACATGTAAATACTTTATTCTAGTAGAAGTTAAGATAGAGAAAATGATAAAAAAAAGGAGAAAAAGAAGGAAAAATAAATACACAAATAGAAAGACAGAAAATACAAAAATACTGGAAAATACAACACACAACAGGAAGTGCAATTAACACGACAAAAGGAAAACTGTCTGTGCACAACATACAGGCGACACACTAGGCACTTAGAAAAAGTTACAACAAAATTACGTTGCGCACTAGAAATTGTTGCAATGACCGCTGACCCTCACAGTCTGACCCTGCTTCCACCAGGACCTTCACTCTCTCTCACAGGCCAGAAGAGTCCAAGCTCTTCCAACTCCCCTTGGGAGTTACCCACAGTAACTCTTTCGGCGATCCCCCCTTCGTAAATCAGGAAATCGGAACTCACGAGTTCACGAGTTCAATGCTCACACTATCGGGTCTTTCACTTCCCCGAATCCTGATGGTAAAAGTCAACGGTCCCTCTTCCGTCGGGAGTTTCCCTATCGAGAAATCGCCCGATACGAAACCATGATTCCCTCGACCTCCAAATCTCTGAACCCCGAATCCCGATCCAACGCCACGTGGATTCCACTAACTCCTGTGGTCCCCTCATCCACATCACTTCTTTCCCTTGTGCGATCGGGAATCGTGGGATCGCGGTTTCAACGGTCGCATGTCCTTTGCATTTGGAAATCCCGAATGCCGAAACCCCGATTCTCCGTATTCGTGCCACCTGTCCTTGTTGAAATCGACGGTCCCTATCAACTCGGGAAATCGCGACTTGCGATTTCGACGTGCATGAAATATTCCCTTGCCCAACACCGAACGCCGAATCCCGATGGCCGTTGGTCCTCCCTGCGTTTACGGCTAACTCCTGCACAAATTTTCCTTGATCAAAAGGTCAGTGGGATTTCACGAGTTCCTCCTACGATCCCTAGGCATTGATTTCTCTGCTTAGCAACTCTTCCAGCTCCAAATCCCTTCTGTTCAATTCCCTCAGTAGTCTGCTCCACCGGGTTATCCACGGAACTATCTCTCCCGAGCGAAATTCCTTTGACTCCTTCAGAGACCCCTTGACGCACACTTCTCGTGCCGACTTCCAACACTCTCAAGCTGTTGAAGTCCCCAGAACTCTATGCACTCGCAGCCACATAAATCCTTAGCCTTCTTCTCAGACAACTTCTGAGACTTCAATCCGACCTCCACTTCACCTGCATGGTTCGAATAACCCAACACAACTCTGGGAAGAGAAGAATAAGAGTTTAATTGTAGAGCCTCCTCAATGCACTCTATGCGGAGGAATTCAACTGCACTCTATGCAGGAATCTCCTGGCTCGAACAGAGAAACAATTTGAACTTATTCTCGTCTCTCACACACAGATTTCAAACCTACTATGAAATCATATACACAACATATAGAACAAAAGAATAACAAGAAGCAAATATGCAACCGCATAATATTAACAACACACGGAAAATAATCACACCCATGAAATTGAATCAAAGCTTT
This sequence comes from Picea engelmannii, assembly GCA_009831015.1. Classification (NCBI taxonomy): domain Eukaryota; kingdom Viridiplantae; phylum Streptophyta; class Pinopsida; order Pinales; family Pinaceae; genus Picea; species Picea engelmannii. Next base: position 15,958 of record ML847047.1, read on the forward strand.
CCTATTAATTCAATATCTGTACATGGGGATTCTTCACAGGTTCTCTGCTCTGCTCTTCTTGTTCTCAATGCTAATGCTTTATCATCTGCTGCTCTGAATGAATGATCCATAATAATTCTACAATGTACAAAGGAGGGTGCCTATATTCTGTTTGTCCTATCGAAATCTGAAGCTATCAAATCTACAATAAATTTCTATCTATCTTTACATGAATTCTATTAAATGCCTCAACTACTAAGGACGTGAGCTTAAAGGCTCAAGGTCCATTACAATGTACAAGTGCGCTTCATCACATCAATGCATAAATGTTTGGCGCAACATATCAAGGTGTTTCAAAATTTTGATGCTGGCACTATCCAGCTTATCTTTTCTGCTCCACGTGCTGGCTCGCTTGATGAGTTGTGGATGCTCCTGCATCATACTCCTCAGATCAAAAGATTTCATGGGCTCCTATCCATGAGCTCCTGTACAGTCTTTCCATGCTTTTGTCTGATTGCTTCTGTCTCCCAGCTGGCATCCTCCACTGGGTGATTCTTCCATTTCACCAGGTATTCAAAATACTTCTTACACCTGGTCTTCTTACCTGCCCGCTTGTCGAGTATGCACTCCATCTGCGGATTTTCTGCTACTGGCATTTTCTTCTGCCACTGGACCACTGGAAATTTTTATGCCACTTTCTCACCGTGTCCATCATTGCGGCGCTAATTCCACTAAAATTCCGTATGAATTTCCTGTAGAAACTAGCCAGTCCATGGAAGCTTCTTACCTCGAAAATATTCCTCGGCGATGGCCAATTCCTGATCAATTCTACCTTCTCAGGATCCATCTTCAATTCATTTGCCGAGATTACAAAACCCAAATAAATGAGTTCTATCTGCATGAAGGAAAACTTCTTCAGATTAATCAACAGCTTTTCCTGCTATAATCTTCTCATCACAGTGGCTAAATGCCTCAAATGTTCAGCCCTGGTATTACTGAAAATCAGTATGTCATCTAGGTACACGACCACGAACTTGCCAATGAATTCCCTCAGGACTTCATTCATCAGCCTCATAAAAGTGCTCGGCGTGTTTGTCAAGCCAAACGGCATGACCAGCCATTCGTACAAACCCTCGTTTGTTTTGAACGCTATTTTCCATTCATCACCCTCTCTCATCCGGATCTGATGATATCCGCTCTTGAGATCAATCTTCGAAAAATAATTTGCCCCACTCAGGCAATCCATCAAATCATCCATTCTCGGTAGTGGAAATCTGTACCTGATGGTGATTTTGTTTATCGCCCTGGAGACTGTACACATTTTCCAGCCTCCATCCTTCTTTGGACTTAGTACTGTCGGAACAACACACGGACTAAGACTCTCCTTGACCAATCCTTTGTCCAGCAGATCCTGTACCTGCCTTTTGACCTCCTCGTTCTCCTGAGGTGTCAATCTGTATGCGGCCTTGTTCGTGTTATCCACAATTTTGGTCATTGTGATGGTGCTATAATAATGTCATGATGATGAAATATCAAGATCTTCCATAAGAACATTTTCCTGAGAAAGGTTACATTTATCAGTTTCCAGAAATCATATTTTAAAGATAGTTCGCAGGCTGCTTATGTAGTCACCTGTGGGAATACTTATTTCTCGCATTCTGCTTCAAGCTTGGGTGCGAACATCTCGCACTGTACTCAAGCCTAGGGTGCGAACATCTCGTACTGTACTCAAGCCTAGGGTACGAACATGATCTTAAAGAAGGAAAATGGATAAGTTCTCGATCCTTCTAGAAGGGAATCTTCTAGAAGGATGAGTTGGCTCTCGAATGGTTGGCAAAATACTGACTTTCCAGATATATTGGGATCATTCCCTATCCAAGTAAATAAACTATCTTCTCCTATATATTGAAGAGATTGCTCATAGAAAAGGTTAAGCATAAGCAAGCTAGTAAGAGAATGATTGGAGAATTGTTAGAAGCCTGTATGGAGAATTGATGCTACAGCAGCAAGAGACTACAGCAAGGTCATTACAAGTGGTTGATTTTCTTCATGCATGAGAAAGTGTGTGTGTCAGAGCTAGGAGCCATCGAAAGGAGACCTACGACATCACGGCTCAGGTTGTAAGTTCCTCTTTCAATTAATTAATACAGTAATATGTCCCTTTCCCATAAAGATGATGTCACTTTATTACGTGATTCCTTGATCACGTGTATAGACAAGTTATTGAATACATTAATCTGCCTTTACTTTGATTGGTTTGTTCTATCATGATCTGAATGGAGAAAGAGCATAGGAGCGAAGCTTGGAACAACAGAGACTTTGGAAAGCGTTCATAAGGTATGTCCATATTCCTTTATCTCTTGGTTCATTCGATAGGCTAGATCTAGGGAAAGAGTAGTATTCTGTCCTATTTTGTTCTAGATCCAGGTGGATTTAGGGAGATCGGTTCGTGTCCGCACTTACGGATTTATCCAATAACAGTTCGGTAAGCTTGCTCCGGGTATGAGGTCGATATGGTGACTCACACTCCTCATCGGTGGCAACGAACAAGGTAGTTCGCCCACTATGATATCAATGAACTCTCCCAACAGTTCCTCAATCTCCTCTGGCAAGTCGTCCACTCTTGTGCTTGTCAGGACAATCCTCGACTTCCTGACAACAAAGAACCGTGGATCTTCATTCTTCTCCATCTCTGTGAGAAGCTCCTTCCCACTCATGAGAAGTATTGTGCTGCTCACTTCCGGCTTCACTTCCTTATCCTTCACCGGAAGCAATGTATGTGACCTCCCATCCTTCTCCAAGGTGTATGTTTTCATCCTCCCGTCATGAACAACATTCCGGTCATACTGCCATGGTCTACCCAATAATACATGACAGACATCCATGGGAATGACATCACACAGAATTTTATCTTTATATGCACCCATTTTAAATTCAACCAAGCATTGTTTCGTAACACTTACTTGGTGTCCTTTCTGCAGCCATGACACTTTGTATGGACTCGGGTGTCTATTCGTCTCCAGCTCTAGCTTTTCCACCATATCGGTTGAAACGAGATTGTCGATGCTTCCGCTGTCCACTATGACCTTGCATTTCCAGCCCTTGGTCTTGCAAGTCGTTCGGAACAGTCTGCATATCTGCACTGTGTCCTCCACCTCTTTCTCAGGTTTCAAGAGAACTTTGTGCATTGTCAGTGACTTCCCACTTCCAGTGTCTTCATCCTCCACATCATGCCTCTGCGCCTCTGCGACGTGAACTTTTCCTCTGTCCATTTTCCTGTCTAGACAATCCATGACTTTGTGTCCGTCTTTACCACATGTAAAACATGTGATAATTCCTTCTCGACCTCTTCCTCTACCTCGGGTACGAGGAATAGTGTTGGAGTCAGCATATCCGCCACCCTGCTCTGCATGCTGCCTCCTAGGCTCAACATATTGTTGCCTCTGCTGTGAGGTTCCACCTCTTTCAGCCTTACCCTGAGGTCTCTGCCATTCCTCCTTGGGCTTCTGGATTCTTTCTTGGGCAACTGCCTTGCCTCTTGGCTGACTCCTGCCTCGCCCTCGCTGCCCCTGCTTGCAACTCAGCTTCTCTTCGACTTTCAGAGCCATCTGGTACGCATCCTCGACTGTTCAGATGGTAACCATTCTCAACTCATCCTGAATGTCATACCTCATACCATTCAGGTATCTTGCCACCTTTTTGTCATCACTCTCCCGATGACCAGCTCGAATGTTGAGCCTGTAGAACTCCTCGGTGTATTCTTTCACCGTCATCAACTTTTGTCTCAGGTTCTTCATGCGCCTGAACAGTGTGATCTGGTAGTCTCTCGGAATGAACTTTGCCTTCATCTTGGCAATCATCCAATCCCATCTCTTAATCTTCTGTTTTCCTTTGCAACGCCTATCAGCCTGCAACTCGTCCCACCATAAGGCTGCATGTCCTTTCAACTTTGTAACTTCATGCCTTATTTTCTTGTCCTCTTCGATATCCTCATAATCGAAGTAGGTGTCGAGTGCTCGGATCCAATCCAGCAACTCTTCAGCATTCAGACTTCCCTCATAGAGGAGAATGTCCATCTTAGTCTTCGAGCTCATTCTAGAAATGGCTCTGATCAACCGCTCGGTTGAAGCATCTTCTGCAGAGACCTCTTCTTCAGCATGTCCAGCTTCCTCTTCCACCTCAGAATCGCTGAACTCCCCTGCGCCAGCTCCACGCCTTTGAGTTGTTTCCATTTCTTCGAGTCTCTCTCTGAGATCTCGTATCTGTCGTTCCATCTCCAGGTTCCCTGCCGGCCTACCTCTCCTCCGAGCGTCCCTGTCCTCATGATCAGGAGACTGCCTCTCTCTTCTAGGTGGCATAATTAACCTTTGTCTCTGCTACAGAAAGCAAAGATACTCCCTCTCTGATACCACTTGTTGCAACGACCGTTGACCCTCATAGTCCGACCCTGCTTCCACTAGGACCTTCACTCTCTCTCACAGGCCCGAAGAGTCCAAGCTCTTCCAACTCCCCTCGGGAGTTACCCACATAAACTCTTTCGGCGATCTCCCCTTCGTAAATCGGGAAATCGAAACTGGCGATTTCGCGAGTTCAATTCTCACAATATTGGGTCTTTAACTTCCCCGAATCCCGATGGTCAAAGTCAACGGTCCCTCTTCCGTCGGGAGTTTCCCTATCTGGAAATCGCCCGATACGAAACCGTGATTCCCTCGACCTCCAAATCTCCGAACCCCGAATCCCGATCCAACGCCACGAGGATTCCACTAACTCCTGTGGTCCCCTCAGCCACGTCACTTCTTTCCCTCGTGCGATCGGGAATCATGGGATCGCGGTTTCAACGGTCGCAAGTCCTTTGCATTTGGAAATCCCGAATGCCGAAACCTCGATTCTCCGGATTCGTGCCACCTGTCCTTGTTGAAATCGATGGTCCCTATCAACTCGGGAAATCGCGACTCACGATTTCGACGTGCATGAACTCTTCCCTTGCCCAACGCCGAACGCCGAATCTCGATGGCCATTGGTCCTCCCTACGCTTACGGCTAACTCCTGCGCAACTTTTCCTTGATCAAAAGGTCAGCGGGATTTCACGAGTTCCTCCTACGATCCCTGGGCATTGATTTCTCCTCTTAGCGACTCTTTTGGCTCCAAAGCCCTTCTGTTCAATTCCCTCAGTAGTCTGCTCCACCGGGTTATCCATAGAACTATCTCTCCCGAGCGGAATTCCTCTGACTCCTTCAGAGACCCCTTGACGCACACTTCTCGTGCCGACTTCCAACACTCTCAAGCTGTTGAATTCCCCTGAACTCTGTGCACTCATAGCCATAGAAATCCTTATCCTTCTTCTCAGACAACTGCTGAGACTTCAATCTGACCTGCACTTCACCTGCATGGTTCAAATAACGCAACACAACTCTGGGCAGAGAAGAATAAGAGTTTAACTGTAGAGCCTCCTCAACGCACTCTATGTGGAGGAATTCAACTGCACTCTATGTAGGAATCTCCTGGCTCGAACAGAGAAACAATTTGAACTTATTCTCGTCTCTCACACATAGATTTCAAACCTACCATGAAATCATATACACAACATATAGAACAAAAGCATAACAAGAAGCAAATATGCAACCGCATAATATTAACAACACACAGAAAATAATCACACCCATGAAATTGAATCAAAGATTTCCTATTAATTCAATATCTGTACATGGGGATTCTTCACAGGTTCTCTTCTCTTCTCTTCTTGTTCTCAACGCTAATTCTTTATCATCTTCTTCTCTGAATGAATGATCCAGAATAATTCTACAATGTACAAAGGAGGGTGCCTATATTCCATTTGCCCTCTCGAAATCTGAGGCTATCAAATCTACAATAAATTTCTATCTATCTTTACATGAATTCTATTAAATGCCTCAACTACTAAGGACATGAGCTTAAAGGCTCAAGGTCCATTACAATGTACAAGTGCGCTTCATCACATCAACGCATAAATGTTTGGCGCAACATATCAAGGTGTTTAAAAATTTTGATGCTGGCACTATCCAGCTTATCTTTTTTGCTCCACGCACTGGCTCACTTGATGAGTTGTGGATGCTCCTGCATCAGAAATTCTTAGCGCACTGGAAAAGGGATTAATGGCTAGAAAAAAGAGAAAAAATGAAAAATGATGGTTAAGGAAAAAATGCACCAACCGATGGAATTTATGAAATTGAATGGAACGTACTCATAAAGTGTCATTTCATTAATCACACCCAAGGAATATTCTTCAAGAAGTCTCACGACATTTTCTATATAAAGGGGAAACGTGGGGACCATAAGACTTATTTTTAAATCGTGAACTTGCAGTGATAGAGAGAACACAGAGAAGAAGAAAATTGAGGAAGAACAGAGTGAGAACCAGTTGGAACCCATTCGGAAAAAAATGACCAGTACCCATGATGGCACCACCGAAGATGGGCATACCGAGCTAAGGAGGGAGGAAAACTAGAAACCATGTTAGGGTACAATATGAAACCACGGAGGCCGAACATAAAACTACCCGGACCGAGGAATTCATCGATGTAGACGTGATTCCTTCACCACATGGAGAACCAACAAGCCCCACATCGGTGGTGGAAGAAACAGAACCTCCAATAGAAATGTCTATGGAAATTGACTCGCACAATGGTGCACAAGGTCACACTACAAACGACATAGGCACCATACAACAACCTACGAGGGTCGAAGAAGCCCAACAAACAAATGGTGAAGCCAGTGTGCACATAGAGGTTGCAACACCAAGACCACCCAGAGCTGTGTCTACGAAGCAACATGAGGGTTTGGTGGAAGAAGTTACCAGCCAACCAGAATGTCACGCAAAAAAGAGACAAATGGTGGCCATGAACTCAAATCAGTATCCAAGAAGAAAAGGAAAACAACCCATGGCACAGACCTCTCACAGACATCCCAATGCAACCATCGTACTACTGCGCATTCCAGAGGGAGTGAAAACCATGCTAACACTTCTCGGATGCCTGGAGAAGTTGAGATACTCGGAACACGTTGTGGTCGATGATGGAAAATTCCTCAAGTTTGCCCAACAAGTATACCTGGACAACATAGTGACGGGACCCTTTGGAGACCCAATCCTACAACTGAAACCATGACTAGTTAGCCTATCCAACACAAGGATTCTGAATCTTCTCGAAACTCCCCATTTTGGAAGGGGAAAAAAAGTAAACAATTATGTCAAGAATTCGATGGCGGTCCTCCATGGAGGATTCTTATGGTTGGAACAACCCATCTCAATAGATGTGGATATTATTGGACTCATCACACGTCTTCCATCAATGGGTGAGAACCCCGCACAGTACCTGGATGACAAAACAAAGGAGAAATCCATGGATGAGGACATGAAGAAAACTTATGACACAAAGAGGGGCTCGTGGCACAAAATCATAATAAAGAGGATTAGTGATGCAACAATGAGGATGGCCACTAAGCTCATGGCCTTAAAAATTCTTAGGAAATGTCACAAGGAGGGGGTCTTTAGTGGGGTCATCAGAGCTACAGAACAATGCGCTAATGACACTACACTCAGTTGGGCCTCGTATCTATTAAAATTATTCCTCGAAGACTGTAAATATGTGCAGGACTTGAGAACATAGTTCCACTATTCATGGTTACTCATTTTGATCATGTTGATTGGGTGGAGGGATCCCTCGTACTCTTAATTTTGTGATTAGATAGGTTGTTTCCATGAATCATGGTATACATCATTGGGGAGAAATTCAGACTCCAAGCATAGAATTTCTAACACAGGTACCTCTTCCAGGTACTTCAACAAGATACATGAGAGCATTGCGAACACTTGGAGGATTATTCTAGATGTGGTTGCACAATAGAAGGATACAAATAACTTCATAGAGACAAGGAATAATATGTGGAACCAAGTGCGTAGGGATCTGGAGAAGTAATGACTACATATGAGATACTGTTTCACTGAAGATGACATAGAAATGGAAATAAATGATTGTCACGTCGACTTGAGGATTCCAGTTTTGACTTAAGAAGTACCTAAGGGTATAGAGGTAGACATTGATGCACCAAAAAATTCGACAAAGCTTGGGGAACCCATTTAGAAGTCGGTGCAATAGAAGAAGGGGAGTGTGCCAAAAAATAATACACATGCAACACAAAAGAACACTTCCCCATGATAGAAAGAACAAGGAGTGGGGGCCACTGCAGCGCAAGAAACCCCCTCAACATCCAACCCGCAGGAAACAAGGTGCCCTAAGAGGCCAATATTACATATAGAAGGGTCGTGCAAGAAGGTGAAATCACACAAATAGTTGGAAGAATTCCCTATCACCAAGGATGACCCAAACCTCGTGGAAGAAAGTGTGCAAGACCGTGGAGCGAAAGATTTTGAAGAAGCCCAACACTAGAGAGGAAAAATACAAGACGACCTGACAGGAACAAAGAAGGTCCTCGAGTATATCAGGTCAGCGTAGAGGCCTGAAAGGGGAACTGAATCCTTCCCCGAAGAAGCAGTAGCAGTGACAAGTACTATGCCAAGCAAGGTGGACACAATTCAGACTAATGCCTAGGTGAGTCTGACTTTCAAGATAACAACTAATATGATGCAAATGGATGAAACAACAACACATACACCATTGAAGTATCTAATGCAAGAAGAGCTAGTATTAGCAAGAATACCTACCAAGGCAATGTATAGGCTCCAAGTCAATGCCGCAAAGGAGGTACAATCATGCACCACAATAGATGTAGAAGAAGTGCAGGAGACAAGATATGGGAAGGAATCCTTGGAATTGGTGATCGAATAGGTCAATTTTTAAACCAAGGAAGAAAAAGAGAACATAGATATAATCAAATAGGGTGTGACGACAGTGTACAATCACATCCATGAAAGTGCGTAGGTAGAGAAAAAAATATTAGAGGAGAAACTCAAGATTATTTCCAAAACTATCGAACAATATAGGAAACATATTGAGGAATTAAAATAAAAACTAACTCCTACAACTCCTCTCGAGGTGAGAGAGCAAAGGAAACTAGAAGCTTCACTCCAAATGCTAGCAATGGAGGATTGTTTGATAGAGTGATGCAACTCTGGACAACGATGGATGAGGATGAAAAGGTCTAGTAGTTGGACCAAGAGGAGGAGAGCCTAAGTGTGTCCATGGAAGAGCTCAAGAACCGACAGAAAACGATGAGCATCACAAAGCGCCTGAAAGGTAATCAGGACTTGAAGAAGTTGTAGGAAGCTTTGAACATCGCACATAGATAGAAACAAGATAGATATGTATAAGTAGAATCACTCTAGGAGCAAGTATTGTAGTTGATCACGCAATTGGAGGAAAAGAGGAACATCGCATAGGAACAAACAAAGGGCGTAGCACTAATCCAGAAGGATATCACAACACAGTCAGTAGAGGCACTCACAGGAAGATCCGCCCAGGTCCAGGAAAGCGGAAGGGAACTTGTAGACAAGTTCCACAACCTAGAAGAGGTTGTTCAGGGAGCTTGCAATACCTAGGTGGCTTGAGAGTAGCCACATATCAGTGTTGTGGGACTATTGGGTTTCGACCTATTTTGAGGATATACTATTTTTGGAGGATAAAACCCAGAATTGTAAAAAGACAATGGGAAGCAAAAGCAACACGTGCGAGGAAAGCATGCAAGGTGCGCATCCAAGAAAACCTATCTACGTTAGGGTTAGGGTTTT
>ML847049.1:0-20663 GCA_009831015.1 Picea engelmannii
TGACACCCCATCCAGGGGATTATGATGATTATAAATAGTATCCATTAAGATCATAATTGTTTTATCAGATCTTAAGAAAAGTAAGAGATTACTTGGATGTCTTTAGAATGTAATTTCTATTCTAAAAAAATATTAAGAGAAGCGTTCCAATATCACCATAGTTTTAATGACTTAGAAGGTTAGGAAGGTTGGTACTATGACAAATATTTTGAAATTGTGATCTAATTTGGGTATATGCATGGCACTTTAAGAGAAAGTGTTTTTCATGTTCAACCCTCTTAGTGTCACAAAGATGATAGATTCTTTTGTCCCATATTGTTTTCAGAATTTTCTAATGTCCAGTTTCACTATGCATCTCGTGAGGGTTTGTTCTTATTTGAGCAACATGTTGATTTTCTTCTTTAGGCTAGTCAAAACATAGAAATATTTTTGATCTTCTAGATTAGGGTTAACCACCTCCTTATAGTATTTTAATTTTATTTTATCCTTTAATTATTTATCGCACCATATATTCTCCTTAATTTAGATGTAATAATATTTTTAATATTATTGATATTCTATAGAATGACTTCATCCTTTATTTCTTAGTGATTTAACAGAGATTTTGGCATATTTATGCCATCCCTACTTGAGCTGTCGGTGGTATTGGCTGGATTTTATAGCAATTTTGGGGAGCCTCTTGTCATCCATGTTTTTATCTTGTTCTTGTACATTAACTACCTAATCATAGTCATTCTCTCAGTCGGGGAAAGGCTTGTTTCTAGAGGAGGATAAGAGATAGTATATTGTCTTTAATTTTGAGATTATAAGTTATAAAATTATTTTGGATTACTCTATCTTTCTCTAGGATTATCTAGAGACATTGCATCCCCAACCTTCACATCCATATAAGATAATAAGAGTGATGAGAGTCTCAAAGAGGAGTTTTTTCTTATCCTATAGCCAAAGGTACGCTAATTTACAATTGTTTTCAAGACCATAATAATCTTTCCACCCTCCATTTATCATTTTCTCAACACTATAGGTCCAATTGAGCTTGTGATGAATATCGATTCTGACATATTTATATGACGACATTTCCTCCAAGCTATTGTTGTCATATATGAAAGAACCATAGGTGATATTTTTGGATTTAATTATCATCACCTTCATTTTGTTAATGTTCACAATCATACTCGTACTAGAGAAAAAGTCATTTAGGATTCTTATTTTCTTACCAAGTTCATAAAGATTCATCACCATAAGAACAATAGAATAGGCATAAAGAAGAAGGATGATGATTATACCAACAATATTCAGGTCGACACAATCTACATCTTCCAAACAATCTTCTAACTAGTCAATGTATATGCCAAAAAGGGTAGGGGACATGGGACAACCTTGCTTGAATCCTATATTATAGTCAATTTCTTTGGAACAACCCTCATTGTTCCGAAACTTAGAAATAATGTTCTCATACAACCTTACCACAACATATCTTAACTCAAAATGAACATTTAACTCTTCTAAACTATTCCTAAGTTTAGTCTTAGAAATTGTGTCAAAATATTTTCTAAACTCAATGAAATAACACAGGAGTTTGGTTTTATTATTGTGAAACTCCTCCACAATTATCCTTAGCGTAACAAGGTGTTCCATGATTGAGTGATAGCCTCTAAATTTTCCCTAGCCTTTATCTCTTTTCTTGTGGCTTTCTAGCCATATGTTGATCTTTTTTTCCAAAATGCTTATGTATAAATTGACTAAAATAGGGAACAACATAATGGTCCTGTAATTATAGTGACTTATTTTACCCCCACTTTTAGAAATAAGTACAATGAAGCTTGGAGTATAGGGTTTACAGAATCCCTACTTGACTGCTAAATTGAAGAGCTTGTGTATGTGAGGGATGAAGATAAGCCCTCCAATTTTTAATACTTCATCTTATTATCCTTCCATGTCCAACATGATGAACACCATTAAAATAAAAAGTCATTTTTAAAATAAAAGTACGAAAACTCATTTCAAAAAAGCCTCTCAAACTCTAAAGCATAGGCTTAGATATCCATTATGAATATTCATAGAGTGAAATATTGCAATAAAAAAATGGTGATTATCCACTTTTCAGTTAAATGATTGTTAAAAACCCCATTTAAAACCAAAAGGAAGACAAACTTAGAAGCCTATATCCTAAAGATTAACACAATTCATCCTTCATGATGGTTTATCTTCCATTATTAATGAATTTGCTCTCTTTTACTCCCTAAAAATCTTATTTCCAAATCATATTTATTAAAAACCCCATTTAAAACCAAAGGGAAGACAAACTTGGAAGCCTATATCCTAGAGATTAACACAATTCATCCTTCATGATGGTTTATCTTCCATTATTAATGAATTTGCTCTCTTTTACTCCCTAAAAATCTTATTTCCAATTCATATTTGTCGATTTGTTATTCATTAAATAAATCTAATACAAATTTAGGGTTTCTATTATGTGGAAGCTAGGTTTTGTGATCATAAAAGAGATATAATTTTTTATTCTATGGTCTATATGATTATCATAGAAGACTAGCTCTAGACAAAAGATCCCTCTCCTTCTCTGGGCACTTAACGTCAAAGCTCAACACACCCAAGACTTTGAAATCGAACTTACAAGCTTCTCTTTTCTTTATATCTTTAGCATGGCCTTAATTACAATTACGTGAAATAATAAAGAGTATTTGTTTTCTTGTGGAATATGTTATTAGTAAATCCAATTCTACCACTTTCATTTACTATTGGTTTTTATATATGAAATCAACGATTGAGTTTGATGAATGTTTAGAATCAAGAAATTAGGAAATGTAGTGAATAGGTGCATAGGAATCATTGTTTATAAACCATTCTCCACATACATATAGTAAGTGTTTCAAAGAAATAAGTATTCAGCGTTTAGCGGAGTCGAGGACCTCCGAAAGAGATAATGGCTATCACATCTAGATAATCAATGGTGATAAATACATTTTAGAGAGCAAGGTGCTAGATGAGCGCCCCATCTCTGAAATTGTTCATAACCCACTATGCGTACATAGTAGAATGGTTTTCAAGCATTCAAGTGTATTTTACAATTCCATCGTCCAACCCCCTAAACCATGCAAAATTTACCAAAATTTACCACTGATTTTATTTGAAAGGGGAAATTCTAACACAATATTTTCACATTTAGTTCACATTAGCAATTGAATTATTTGTGTGAAATTACTATGCATACTTTCCATTTAATAATCAGTGAAATCATTAACTACATATTACAAGTACATATCAATAGTAATTACAATGGTTATAACCATCAAAGAGGGTACTTTCACATCTATTTTCATCGTTAGATTTACTCTGAGGTGAGAGGTGCTAAGAAAAGTTTGGTATATTAATCTCCTCTTATCATGTAATTCCATTAACTAATTTATTCTTCATTCATTCAAAGGGTTTCTTAGACTCCCATCAATTTTAGATGTTTCTAGGAAGAAAACCCTCTTCCTTAGTTCTCTATACTAAAGACATACCCAATTCAAACAATTATATTTACCTTGATGCATATGTTTTCAATACTCATGTTTCTAGTTGGTAATTAAGTAAAATAAGAGAGTCCCCAAAATAACTTTTCCAGATTAGTACAGACTAATTCTCAGTCTGGGCTAGTCATTCGGCCTAGGTTATTGTTCTCTCAACCTTTCATTCACTATATTTTGTATCATCATGTCCCAACCTATATAACCCTTTGAGCCACACTATGGTTTCAGTTGATGGTTACCATGAAATAATTTATGTCACTGCTAAGCCAATATTCATAATGCTTAGTTTTCCTTTAGGAAAATTTCCTTTGAATGATGAATAATTGGCTACCATAATTAATAGTTTGTCCTCCCAAGTCAAGTAGGAAGGAATTAATTGTTACTTGTGTGATGATGTTCTTATGCCTAATTTGAATTTTCCTCCCCAGACGTCTATATTCTCAAAATTTCCACAAGAAGTTATGTCTATGATTTCCTCAATTCTAGAATATGATAATGACCTATCAGTGAATGAAGCTATACTTGGTGTAATGGATGGAATTTATTCTTCCTTTGAATTACCTCCAGCTAAATGCCACTATGTATAATTTTTGGCTCAAGCAATTCATGAGAAGTTATGTGGTTACCATGATCTCAAGACGTTCAAATACCAATCATACCTAGTTTAATTGTTGTTATATTTCCAATGTGAAAAATTTGACCATATAAACCTAAGTAAATTAAACAAGGAGAGTAATCCACTTTCGGTGGTTGAATGGAATTCAATGGTTATTTATACATAAATGAAATAATATTCTGAGAAATTTGATAATCAATTATGCTTACATTCTCAAACTACATTTTTGGAAAGCCACCCTCTAGGATGCATTTTTAATTTTGGAATATACTTCAATTGAGGACAGAAACCAAGGGAGGAGACTTGTATCTTTACAAGGGATTTACTATCCTTAGGATTTATGGATGTGAGATTCATCCTTACTTAGTTCCATTTCACATTTCACCTAGAATTTTTGCATTGGAATATATTAGGAAAAGGTTTTCTTTAAATTACTTTCATTTTTATTCAAAAAATTAGAGGTCAACCTGTTAGAAAAGTAGGTGTGCTCATTTAGCCATAGAAAATATAGCAATATTGTCACCCAACCATAGGCCGAAGCCACCCCCGAGCACCTTAACCTTGACAAAGAATAATTTTGGAAGAAAACCCTCGGCCTAATAGCCAATCAATGTAGTGTACCTCTCTTCAGAGATAGCACACAAGGCAGAAAGTCCAAATCATAACCAAGAGAAAGTCCAATCCTAAAACCAAAAATACTAGTTGCAGTAGCTGCAGCCGCAAGTACTCTCCATACTTGCATACTTACTAAATTTCTACACTGCGCACTAGATTTTTGCAGTTGTGAGTTGTGTGTGTCCAAATGAGCTCTGGCATCCTGTATTTATACTACTCTTCCTGTGTCTAAAAACTCAATGTTACACGTGAAGGTTTAATATGTAGCATTCCAATTATAAAATAGTATGCAGAACATAAATAATTAGCTAGAAATGGTAGAGAAACAATGATATAACCAGAACAATACCACAATAACACTAGAATAATACCATAATAACACCAAAAAGAGAACTTTGATTACTGAGATCAATGTTCACTTGCCTCTTCGAGGGGGAAACCTCGAGCAGAGAAGAGCTCTATTACAATAATATCCAAGACAAAACTTCTCACACCCTCTATTCCTATTTATATTAAATCTATCTATCCAAAAGAACAATCTAGAGGAAGATCCTTCTAGAAGTGAAAGATTTTATTAGGTCTTCTTACATTTGACTTATTCCTCGTTATTTCTAGGCCTTATTAATATTGACCTTTATTACATGGAAATATATTATTCTACCCACTTGACGTGTTAGGTAGGTTAGGTCCCTAACATGCCCTACCCCTTAGAATCATCCTTGTCCTCAAGTATTGAGATGAGGAAAATGTTACAGGATGTTAGCGGGCTCTAAGGTGGCATCTGTTGGAGTTGTATATTTCCAAACTAACACTTCCTTGATGGTACGTTGACGAAGATGATGCTCTCGCTGGTCCAAAACTGCTTGTGGATGAAACTAGATGGATCCTTCATCCAACTCAGGAAGGTTGGTTTGAGTTTGGAAGTTAGTTCCAATCACCTTCTTTAAGCAAGAGACATGAAAAACATGATGGAACTTAGAATGATTGGGTAAATCTAACTGAAAGGCCACCTGTCCAACACGCTTGAGAACTGTATAAGGACCATAAAATTTGGGTGCCAGTTTTAGACAATGTTCGGCCTTGAGTGAAGTTTTCTTATAAGGTTGTAGCCAAAGAAATACCCGGTCTCCTTCAACAAATTCCCATTCTAAGCGACCTTGAACATCTTGTTGCTTCATGTGATTATGAGCCATGACCAAATTCTCTTTGAGGGTACGGAGAATAACCTCGCAAACTGTAAGTGTTTGGTCAACCGCCTGGACCTTCGATACACTTGGCATGTAGGAGAGAACTGAAGGTGGCTTTTGGCCATATACTGCTTCAAAAGGATTCATGTGAGTAGTTGTATGGTAAGAAGTGTTGTACCACCATTCAACTAATGGTAACCATTGAGCCCATTGATTTTTCCTTTCAGAGGAAAACCAACTCAAATAAGTCTCCAAACACTTATTGACAACTTTAGTTTGACCATCATTCTAGGGATGATAGGCGGTGCTGAGATGCAATTGGGTTCCCTGAAGTCTAAACACTTCTTACCAAAAATTTCTAGTGAAAGTTGGATCGCGATCAGAAATAATAGAATGAGGCATGCCATGAAGATTGAAGATATGATCCATGAAAAGTGTAGCCACAATTGATGCGGTAAATGGGTGTTGAAGAGTAGAGAAATGAGCATACTTGGAAAGATGATCCACAACCACCATGATGATGGATTTATTTCCTGATTTAAGTAATCCCACAATAAAATCCATAGAGATGTCCCTCCAAATAGCGGGTGGAATTGGAAGAGGCTGGAGTGTGCCAGAATGTTTGATGGTTTCGCCTTTGTTGCATTGACAAACATCACATTCTCCTACAAAAGTGTGACTGTCCTTTTTCATACCATCCCAAAAAAAAGAACGTTTGACCCGGTCATAGGTTTTGGTAAACCATGAATGCCCAGTTGTGGGAGTAGCATGAAGCTCAGAAAGCACCGTGGATTTAAGTTGTGATTGTTTACTTAAATACAAACGACCTTTGTAGCGAAGTTCATCGTTGTGCCAAGAGTACCTTGGGGAAACTGGAGAGTTGGATTTCAATTGTTGGATCATATGTGATAATTTTGGATCATGTAGTCATTCTTGGTGCACAGATTGTAGCCAATCTAGTACAATGAAGGAGAGGAAAAAAATGGACCCTTCATCTTCATATTTTCGAGAAAGAGCTTCAACAACGACATTATTTTTTCCTTTCTCGTAAATGATCTCATAATCATAACGAAAGATCTTAGTTACCCATTTTTTGTTTATCGGGAGGAAGACCGTTGCTCCAGAAAATACTTGAGGCTTTGATGATCTGTCTTAATTTGGAAGTGTTTCCCCAGGAGATAAGGGCGCCAGAGATCCATTGCATGCAAAATAGCCAACATTTCCTTTTCATAGATTTATTGTCCCAAATGGCGTTCAGACAATTGTTTTCTAGTAAAGGCCAAAGGTCTGCCTCCTTGCATAAGGAAAACTCCAATTCCTCTGCCTGAGGCATCACATTCGAGGACAAAGTTTTTTCTGAAATTAGGAAGGGGAAATACCAGAGTATTACACATAGCTTCCTTCAAAGATTGAAAAGCGTGATCCACTACGAGAGTCCAAGTGAAAGAATTATTTTTAAGGAGAGCAGTGCGAGGGGCCACAATCTTCCCATAATTCTGAACAAAATTGCGATAATAGTCGGTTAAACCCAAAAAACCACGCAAGATTTTGATAGTCTTGGGGTGAGTCCAATCCTGCATTGCTTCAATATTTTTAGGATCCACCTGGATACCAACCTTTCCAACAATATGACCCAAGTACTCTACTTCTGAGGATCCAAAGGAACATTTAGATCATTTTAGGAAAAGTTGGTGCTGCGAGAGTGGATGAAGAATTTTATCTACATGGGAAAGATGAGATATCCAAGTTTTACTATAGATGATAATATCATCAAAGAAAACTAAGACAAAATGACGGAGAAAAGGACATAAGACATGATTCATGAGGCTTTGGAAGGTGGAGGGGGAATTACACAGGACAAAGGGCATGACCAAAAAATCATAGTGACCCTCATGAGTTTGAAAGGTAGTCTTTGGTATGTCATCTTCTTGCATACGTATCTGGTGGTAGCCAAAACGTAAATCAAGTTTAGTGAAGCACTAAGCACCACTCAACTCATCCAAGAGATCGTCAATGAAAACAATGGGGAACTTGTCCTTGATGGTGATATTATTGAGGGAACTAAAGTCAGAACACATGCGCCAAGTACCTTATTTCTTAAGTACCATGACCAAAAGGTAAGAATAAGGGCTAGTACCGAGGCGGATAACCCCGCTTGGAGCAATTCCTACACTATTTTCTCAATTTCATTATTTTGGGAAAAGGGGTGATGATAAGGGAGAACATTGGAAGGAAGACTTCTAGGAACAAGGGGAATGTAATGATCATGGGCACCATGAGAAGAAGGAAGTCCCTGAGGGGTGGGAAAAATAGCTTGTTGTGTGGAAAGGATAGCTTGGAGGTCAGGATGCAGAGAGGGTGTCTCAACGACTTGAATAGAATGGAGTTGAGAAATGATACCAAAGTGGCCTTTCTTGAAGAGATTTTCCATATGATGGGAACTAATGATCTTAGGAGAACCAACTGTGAGACCTTGGAATTGATACCTTTTTTTCCTTCCTATTGGAATTGCATGGTTAATTCCATAAAATCCATAATAATGGGACCCAAAGTGCATAACCATTCAACACCTAGCACAATGTCACAACCTCCCATGTCAATGGAAAACATATGAGATTTCAGTTGGTAATGTCCAATTTGAAGACAAACATTTTCAAAACGCCCACCACATTTCATGGACCCACCATTGGCTATCATGATTTGAAAATTATTGACAACACGAATATAGAAATTGGTTTCCTAGGAAATGCAACGATGAATAAAATTGTGGGTGCTACCACTGTCAACAAGGATGATGACCTTCCTGTGCTTAATGTAGCCAATGATCTTGACTATTTGTTGGGTTGAGAAGCCAATGAGGGCATGCAAGGAAATAAGTGGGTCAACTTCAGATGGGTCAGAAGACTCCTGGGTGGCATCGGGAAGGGAGAGTTCTTCAACAAGGGGAACTGTCACATCCTCTTTAGGAACATCTTCGGAAATGGCCTTAAATAGTTTTTTTTCCTTACACTTATGCCCCGGAAAACATTTTTCATCACAGTTATAGTAAAGACCCTTCAAATGGAGTTCAACCATTTCATCCCTAGTTAGTTTTTGAACCTTGAGCGGAGTGACAAGGGGGGTTAGGATTAGTGCGTCCAGGGCGAGGAACAAAAGGGTTTTTTTTTTTCTGGGAAAAAACAACTTGTTGGGCCTCTTTAGCATGTTGAGTAGCTTCCAACCAAGTTGGAGGGCAGGCCATGAGAACCTGGGATCATATTTCATCCTTGAGATCACTGATAAATAATTCACGAAAGAACGCATATAACATACCCTTTGTTTGAAAGGACAAATGCTCAAAAGAAGTGATGAAGTATTGCACTATTCTTGACTGTTTCAACTTGGTCAAATGACCGAGATAGTGGGTATCAATATCAAATCGGGCATAGAGATGAGCAACAAACTGGGTCCAAGCAATATACCCCTGACGTGAATTTTTTCGCCATTGCCACCATTGTCAGCGTTTAGGATCTAGATAGAGGACAACATAGCAAATTTTGGCCAACTCGTCAGTAATACCATACAGAGAAACATAATTCTCTATTTGAGTAACCCAACTCGTAGTATCAGAGCCATCAAATTTATTGACCTCTACGCGAGGAAGACGGGGTTCACGATGAAAGGAGATGGATTGAAAATGTAGACACTAAGAGGAATCAATAGCATCGGGTCGGTCTGATAAGGAAGGACCCGTAGGGAGGTTCAAAAATTGATTGACAATAGACCGGAGGGAGGTAAATTGGTTTGTGACGTTAGCTTCCATGTTGTTAAATTTGTGCTCTAATTTTTCAATGCGAGAATGGGTAGAATTCATCTAAGATGTGATATGTTCGATGGAGACATGGGATTGATTGATGGAAGCTTTGATTTCTTGGTCTGCTGGCCATTTGGAGAGGGGAATTGTGGGTGAGGGAAAAAAATGGGTCGGTGAGACCACAAAAAAGGGACTTAGAAGTTATAGGTACCATGACGATTAGTGCATGAAGGGAAATATAATGGAATAGGAGCCAAAATAGGGAAACTAGGAAGGGGTCGGGTCCACTGAAAGAAAAAGGATAAAAAATGAAGGGTATGAATATGATCAGGGAGAAAAGGGGAATCCAACGAAATAAGTCCCAAATAAGTGTGTCAGCGGGACAACTATACTCGTTTTTTTTTTTTTACTCCTGCGGAGTTAAACTCTGGCCTGAAGAATATTGCAATGAGGGAATTCCCAAATGATTAACAGGAAGAAATGTGTAGTAATTTCTCAACCTAAATGTAGAAGACATAGTTGCTCAGCAATATATCTTGTCTATTTGGTTTTTATTTTCATCCCAAGGGATAAGGTATTCAAGGGTTCTACAGACAAGGGTTTTCCATGTGATATAGCTCTCTGATATATGTGCAGGGTCCAACAGTAGTACTCGGCCCAATATCTCATGGCACCAACTAAGGAGGCTAGACCATGCCCTTAGTCGTACTACCCGACTACCTAGGTACTAGAGAGTATATTCTCAAGTGTTGTTCTCGGTGGCACTATAGCGGTCAGGTGGCCGATCGATTTATCTATGGAGGGCTTTAGGAGATCTAGGTTGATCTGTATACAAGTGTTGTCTGATGCACTACCACTCGAAGGAGTACCAACAAGGGTTACAAGTGTGGCCAAAAGATGTGCTTTTCAGTACCACTTGTATTTACTTCATGTATGAATCCCCAACCACAAGTTTATGTGCATAATGACAGATCTTTGTAGGTTTAAGACGTCAGAATACGTCTCTACCCTAAAAAACAATTAACCCACAATATTTTGTTGAGGAAGGTGCTTTGATACCACTTGTAGTATTCCATTTATAAAATAGTATGCATAACATAAATAATTAGCTATAAATGGAAGAGAAACAATGATATAACCAAAACAATACCATAATAACATAAGAATAATACTAGAGTAACACCAGAAAGAGCACTTTGATTACTGAGAGCAATGTTCACTTGCCTCTTCGAGGGGGAAACCTCCAGCAGAGAAGATCTCTATTAAAATAATATCCAAGACAAAACTTCTCATACCCTCTATTCCTATTTATATTAAATCTATATATCCAAAATAAAAATCTAGAGGAAGATCCTTCGAGAAGCGGAAGCTTCTATTAGGTCTTCTTACATTTGAATTATTCCTCCTTATTGCTAGGTCTTATTAATATTGACCTTTATTACATGGAAATATATTATTCTACCCACTTGAGGGGTGATGCAGGAGCATCGCTCCACGTCAGCCAGCCAGCCAGCCAGCCACGTCCGTGAATTCAAATCGCGCATTTAAGAGAGGTGCAACCTCATTTGAAATTTGAAATTCAATGTAAATTAAATGATTAGGCTGGTGAGCCATGGAAGCCGTGCCTTTGTGCAGGCAGTAGATAAGATCATCTTTAATGCTAGATCGACTGAGATCTAGATCCAGGTGCTGGACTAGACAACCATTGAATGTAATTTATTAGAGTAGGTGAACCTGGAGGGAAGCACTCGATGAGCCCCTCAGGTAAAATATATTTTTAGATCTCATTTTGAGTTAGTTGAGTTGTGGATGAAGTGATAGTAGAGTAGAGAAGAGCCGAGGAGAGCTCGGGAACACCTTTGTAAAATACAGGCATTTGTCATTTAATATAAGGGAAGCAGTTTTTCCTGCATGTCATTCTGTGTTATATGGGTGTCTGTGTGTGTTCCATTGTATGTTGTACATGTATGTTGGCATTTACAGGAGTGTGTTCGATTTCAGGTTGAAGGTATTTGAGGCTTCACGCCAGGAGGGTGTGACAGAACGTTTCGGGTTCTAAGAGCCGTGCACAGAAGATGCACTTCTGAACTCTACGGAGTCAGACAAAGACGTGCTGAGGCACAGGACTGAAGTCAACAACTCAGGAGAGGGAAGACCGGTGAGGTTGTTGAACACCTTAGGAGGCAAGGCTATGTATCTGAGACACAGTTGCAGACAGAATCACTGAGGATTCTGTAGGAGCTCTGCCAGGTGGGCATTGAGCGTAAGCACGAGGTGCTGGAGAAACAACTCTGCTATGAGTTCAGAGAAGACCAGAATCACTGAGGATTCTGAGAGGCTCTACCAAGTGAGCATTGAGCAGGTGCAAAGGGTGCACATAAGGAGACATAATCGTTGGAGTGTTTTGTGGAAGAGAAGATACTCCGACAGGTGGGCGTCGAGGAAGTGTGCATATAGGCACAGAAGGAGAAGAGAACTCTTTGATTTCTGGAGCTGAAAGAAGAGTCCACTGAGGGAATTTTGTTGGGTTTCTGAACACCCATAAGGACTCAGTGAGAGGGTCGCTTGAGAAGAAGGATAACTAGGAAGGTATCCATTTCGTTCTCCATCTGAGGGAGAAGAAGAACAAAATCCCCCAAGGGGTCTGAGTGGTTGTGAAAGCTCAGAAGAGATAGTACTTTAATACGGGAAGACTCTATAGAGACGCAAGAGCCAAAGAATCCTTGGAGGGTTCAGGAGGAGGAGAAAGATCAGGAAGGATAGCATTGTATACGCATGGTGAGGCTTGTGGTTGTGGAGCTCACAGAGGAATAGACAGAGGTCGAGGCCTTTGGAGATTCAAATTTCTTCCAAGTGTAGGGAGAAAGAGCGCCAAGCTCGGGAGGAGCAACATCGGCCGTTGGATTAGCCGATAGAATTTGGACCGTTGGTTTTCAAGTCCAAAGAGCAGCTGCAGGAGAGCGCACAAGGAGAATAGATCTAGGTCATCAGATCTGGGGTAGATACCCGACAGTCATCAAATCTGCAGGAAGTTGCACGGAGGTTAAGCCTTTGTGAACAGCAGGAGAGAAGTCCCGACACGAAGACTGATCATTGAGATATCGGGGACATCAAGAACCTGAGGAGAGTCCCTCGGCATCAGAGTTCACGAATTTGTGAGGTAGAATCTGGACCGTTCATTGGGAGCGGACCCGTGTCACGAGATTACCCACATCGGGTACTCGGGCATCGGAGGTTGGAAGAGGAAGTCCTTCAGTTTCGCAAGGCGTGAGGATGCGAAGCGGAGAAGTGGCGAGAGACTTGTAGCCGTCCATATGAGGAGGATAGGTGGCAGAGATCAGAGAGATCTCGCGAACTC
Source organism: Picea engelmannii (assembly GCA_009831015.1). NCBI lineage: Eukaryota > Viridiplantae > Streptophyta > Pinopsida > Pinales > Pinaceae > Picea > Picea engelmannii. The sequence continues at coordinate 13,103 of ML847049.1, forward strand.
GGGAGTTCGTAGGGTGAAAGCCCAAATATTAGTTGCTCAAAGTCGCGAGGCGCGAGGACGCGAGGCGGCGAAGTGGCGAGAGATTTGTAGCCGTCCATCTGAGGAGGACAGGTGGCAGAGATTGAAGAGATCTCGTGAACTCGGGAGTTCGCAGGTTAAAGGCCCAAGTATTGGGTATTCAGAGTTGCGAGGCACGAGGCCGCGAGGAGGCGAAGGAGGCGAGAGGTTCGGAGCCGTCCATTCTGAGGAGGACAGGTGGCGAGAGATCGAGAGATCTCATGAACTCGGGAGTTTGCAGGTTGAGAGCCCAAACATTGGGTATTCAAAGTCACGAGGATGCGAGGTGCGAGAAGGAGATAGCCATTGGATTCAGATCGTAAGAGGACCGTTGGATCTGCACGTGGGATCGCGTATCAGGACCTCGCAAGAAAAGGTCTGAGAATTTGGCCACGGGGATCGCGAGGTTGCGAGAAAGCGATATCTCGACAGCTGGAGGATAGTGTGGGCCATAGCAGAGTCGGCGAGTGGAATACAGGTAGCACGAAGCCCTTGGGATATCACCGTGAGAAGCCCCGAAGTATCAGCGTTAGGATTCGCGAGTCGTGAAGTGTCAAGGAGCCGAGGTTCGTGTGGACGCGTGGTAGAGCATAAGGTGGGACTTCGTGGGCGACGGGGGGAACACACGTTGCTTGGAGATAGGAGTCAACACTCCGTTGAATTCTCGCAACTCGGGAACTCGTGGAATAGGAAGGTGAAAACTCGACGGTTCAACCGGCGAGGTTGCGAGGTAAGACCGTGGTTGCGAAGGTAGTGGTCATATGGTGGGAGATGAGCCTGGAAGGCCAATGCGTGAAGAAAAAGGAGCTCATCGGAGAATCGGAACTCGGGAGTTGGAGAGTACAGTGAATCTCAACAGTGGAAACGTCGAAACCCCGAAACCCCGATAGTGAGTCGGGGATAACCATGGCCAAGTGCAGGGGCCGAAAAGGAGGAACACAAAGGAGCTGTGGATCGGGTCGGGTTGTTGCAGCAGTGATTCCTGAGGGAATCCAAGGAGCTAATTCGACTCACGAAGGAGTGAAATCGAATGATCCTGTGAGCGGGTGAGTTTGAGGTGTAGTAACACAAATTTCGCCTGCATCAGGTGGTATCATAGCTAATTCTTGTCTGTATATTTCAGGCAAGAGGAGAAAAGAGGAAGCAGAAGAAGACAGAGTTGTTGGAGGACTCTGTGACGATTTCTTGCAGGTAGGCAGCAATCAAGGAGACAGTCAGCAGGAGTGTAGGATGAAGTTGAGCACTCAGGATTGCAAGAGTGACAGCAGCAGAGCTGTCAGGGAGGTAGATAGACATAGCAATATGGCTACTGAATTCCATAAGCACGCTGAATGGAAGAAGCCATAACTGATGAGTGCAGTAGAAATGGATAAGGAACTCGCTGACATAAAGCGAGAGATGGAGGAGCTCAAAATGAAGATGCGGCAGAGTAAAAAGCCGAGATGGGTATATGAATGGCCCATGAAGACGCCAAAGGTGAAATGGCTAGTCAGGGAGTTGATGGTCAAAGGACAACAGAGGCTGTTAAGATGATGGCTGAGGTATGTTGAAAACCTCAGACCCATAGAAGAGGAGGATATGGTTTACATCTGTGAACCAGAGATTGGAGACATTCTCGGTGGGGAGAATGATCAGAGATCGTTGCGGGATATCATAGACTGCTAGAAGGGCAGTGGAGAGTTTCCATATTTCCAGATGGGCAAGGGAACATAGAATGAATTGGGATCGTCTGAGGATATCAAGCTCTGCCAGGTGGGTAGAGAAGAAGAAATTCCAGATTGCCAAGAGGGCAACGAGTTGAGATCAGTTGAGGATCTCACAGAATGTCAGGAGGACAGCGAGGGAATTTCACATTGCCAGCTGGGCAACGATGAGAGATCGCTGAGGGATCTCGAAGACTTCCAGGAGGGCAGCGGAAGCATTGAAGACTGCTAGGAGGGCAGAGATAAAAATTTGGGACCATTTGAAGGTCTCATAAAGAGTTCAATTCAACAAGGAGTGCTGATGAAGATGGGATCGGTTGATCTCATGGTCTACCAGAGAAGCAGCGGAAGCATCCCATATTGCCAGATGGGCAGGGATGAGCAGATGAATTTGGATCAGCCAGAGGAGATGACAGAGAAGATGAGACTGTCTGATAGTCTCATAAATTCAGAGATGGACTTGGATCAACAGATGCAGCTGACAACGATGGAAGAGCAGGATGGCATTCTGATGATTGGGGGAATACAAGTATTTCTACCATCTTCCCAGGAGGAGACAGAAAATTCTGTTGCAGATGATGCGGCAACAACAGAAGGACAGTCATAGCTGATGAGGACTGTCAGAAAAGAAGAAAAATGGGAGCAGACTTTGGAAGCTGCCCAAGCAGAAACAAGAGAAGAGAATGAGCGTTCTAAGGAACAACTCAATAGTTTCAGCCAGCAAGATGAAAGCGCTCTAGCATTGGAGCTGACAATAGAAGAAGAAGAAGAAGCGGAAGAAGAGAATGAGCATTCAGAGGAATGTCTCAACGCTTTTAGCATTGAAGTTGAAGAGATTGCAATAGGGGAATTTGCAGCAGAAGCAAAAGAAGAGGATGACGAGCATTCTGAGCAATGGCTCAGCATTTTCAGCCATGAAGTTGAAAACAATGCAACATGGGAGGTTGCAGAAACAGAGGAAGAGGAAGACAACATTTGCTTTGCTGATCTGTGGGATCAGATAGAATCCCTGGAAGAAAGGATAAAAGTGCAGGGAAGACACATCCAACAGGTGAAGTTGGAAATAGATGAGGAAGGCGTAGGAGATCATGATGATCTGCCCAATGGCCAAAAATTTTTGCAGCTGAGGAGACTGCAACAATAGAGCTAGCCATTGGAGCAGTTGGACCGAGAGATAGAGGATATCAAAAGGCTAATGTTGGGGTCAGCAAGCACTTCCAGCAGGAAGAGGCTGAGCAGAAGAGAAGAAGCAACAGCAGCGGCGTAGCAGAAGCAACAGCAGCCGGATGGAGCGGATGGAAAGCCCCACAGATTCGTTTGGGGTCCAGGAGGATTTCCAATAGCTCAGAAGGGAAGCTCATGAGCAAGAGCTCATGATTTTTGAAGCTTTAAAGTATGATGTAGGAGCATCGCTCCATGTCAGCCAGCCAACCAGCCAGCCACGTCCGCAAATTCAAATCGCGCATTTAAGAGAGGCGCAACCTCATTTGAAATTTGAAATTCAATGTAAATTAAATGCTTAGGCTGGTGAGCCATGGAAGCCGTGCCTTTGTGAAGACAGTAGATAAGATCAGCTTTAATGCTAGATCGGCTGAGATCTAGATCCAGGCGCTAGACTAGACATCCATTGAATGTAATTTATTAGAGTAGGTGAACCTGGAGGGAAGCGCTCGATGAGCCCCTCAGGTAAAAGATATTTTTAGATCTCATTTTGAGTTAGTTGAGTTGTGGATGAAGTGATAGTAGAGTAGAGAAGAGACAAGGAGAGCTCGAGAACACCTTTGTAAAATACAGGCATTTGCCATTTAATATAAGGGAAGCAGTTTTTCCTGCATGTCATTATGTGTTATATGGGTGTCTGTGTGTGTTCCATTGTATGTTGTAGATGTATGTTGGCATTTGCAGGAGTGTGTTCGATTTCAGGTTGAAGGTATTTGAGGCTTCATGCCAGGAGGGTGTGACAGAACGTTGCGGGTTCTGAGAGCCATGCACAGAGGATGCACTTCTGAACTCTGCAGAGTCAGACAAAGACGTGTTGAGGCACAAGACTGAAGTCAACAACTCAAGAGAAGGAAGATCGGTGAGGTTTCTAAACACCTCAGGAGGAAAGGCTGTGTATCTGAGACACAGTTGCATATAGAATCACTGAGGATTCTTTAGGAGCTTTGCCAGGTGGGCATTGAGCGTAAGCACGAGGTACTCGAGAAATAACTCTGTTGTGAGTTCGGAGAAGACCAGAATCACTGAGGATTCTGAGAGGCTCTGCCAAGTGGGCATTGAGCAGGTGAAAAGGGTGCACATAAGGAGACATAATCGTTGGAGTGTTCTGTTGAAGAGAAGATACTCCGCTAGGAGGGCGTCGAGGAAGTGTGCAGATAGGCACAAAAGGAGAAGAGAACTCTTTGAGTTTTGGAGCTGAAAGAAGAGTCCACTGAGGGACTTTTGCTGGGTTGTTGAACACCCATAAGGACTCAGCGAGAGGGTCGCTTGAGCAGAAGGATAACCAGGAAGGTATCCATTTTGTTCTCCATCTGAGGGAGAAGAAGAAAAAAATCCCCCAAGGGGTCTGAGTGGTTGTGAAAGCTCATAAGAGATTGCACTTTAATACGGGAAGACTCTGCAGAGACGCAAGAGCCAAAGAATCCTTGGAGGGTTCAGGAGGAGGAGAAAGCTCAGGAAGGATAACGTTGTATACGCGTGGCGAGGCTCGTGGTTGTGGAGCTCGCAGAGGAACAGACAGAGGTCGAGGCCTTTGGAGATTCAAATTTCTTCCAAGTGCAGGGAGAAAGAGCGCCAAGTTCGGGAGGAGCAACATCAGCCGTTGGATTAGCCGATAGAATCTGGACCATTGGTTTTCAAGTCCAAAGAGCAGCCATAGGAGAGCGCACAAGGAGAATAGATCTAGGTTGTTAGTTCTGGGGTAGATACCCGACAGCCGTCGGATCTGCAGGAAGTTGCACGGAGGTTAATCCTTTGTGAACAGCAGGAGAGAAGTCCCGACACAAAGAGTGATCATCGGGATATCGGGGACATCAAGAACGTGAGGAGAGTCCCTCGGCATCAGAGGTCACGAATTTGCGAGGTAGAATCTGGACCGTTCGTTGGGAGTGGACGCATGTCACGAGATTACCCACATCGGGTACTCAGGCATCAGAGGTTGGAAGAGGAAGTACTTTAGTTTCGCGAGGCATGAGGAAGCGAAGAGGCGAAGTGGCGAGAGACTTGTAGCTGTCCATCTAAGGAGGACAGGTGGTAGAGATCAGAGAGATCTCACGAACTCGGGAGTTCGAAGGGTGAAAGCCCAAATATTAGTTTCTCAAAGTCGCGAGGCGGCGAAGTGGCGAGAGATTTGTAGCCATCCATTTGAGGAGGATAGGTGGCAGAGATCGAAGAGATATCACGAACTTGGGAGTTCGCAGGTTAAAGGCCCAAGTATTGGGTATTCATAGTCGCGAGTCACGAGGCCGCGAGGAGGCGAAGGAGGCGAGAGGTTCGGATCCGTCCATTCTGAGGAGGACAGGTGGCGAGAGATCGAGAGATCTCGCGAACTCGGGAGTTCATAGGTTGAGAGCCCAAACATTGGGTATTCAAAGTCACGAGGACGTGAGGCGTGAGAAGGAGATAGCAGTTGGATCTGCACGTGGGATCGCGTGTCGGGACCTCACAAGAAAAGGTCCGAGAATTTGGCCACGGGGATAGCAAGGTTGTGAGAAAGTGATATCCCAACAGTTGGAGGATAGTGTTGGCCATAGCAGATTCGGTGAGTGGAATACAGGTGGCAAGAAGCCCTCGGGATCTTGCCGCGAGAAGCCCCAAATTATCAGCATTAGGATTCGCGAGTCGCGAAGTGCCGAGGAGCCGAGGTTAGTGTGGACGCATGGCAGAGCATAAGGTGGGACCGCGCGGGTGACGGGGGGGACACATGTTGCTTGGAGATAGGAGTCAACACTCCGTTGAATTCTCGCAACTCAGGAACTCGTGGAATAGGAAGGTGAAAACTTGACGGTTCAACCGATGAGGTTGCGAGGTAAGACCGCGGTTGCGGAGGTAGTGGTCATATGGTGGGAGCTGAGCCTGGAAGGCCAGTGTGTGAAGAAAAAGGAGCTCATCGGAGAATCAAAACTCGGGAGTTGGAGAGTACAGTGACTCTCAATAGCGGAAACACCGAAACCCTGAAACCCCGATAGTGAGTCGGGGATAAACACGGCCAAGTGCAGGGGCCGAAAAGGAGGAACAGAAAGTACCTATGGACTGGGTCGGGTTGTTGCAGCAGTGATTCCCGAGGGAATCCAAGGAGCTAATTCGGCTCACGAAGGAGTGAAATCGAATGATCCTGTGAGCGGGTGAGTCTGAGGTGTAGGAACACAAATTTTGCCTGCATCAGGTGGTATCAAAGCTAATTCTTGTCTGTATATTTCAGGAAAGAGGAGAAAAGAAGAAGTAGAAGAAGACAGATTTGCTTGAGGAATCTGTGACAATTGTTTGCAGGTAGGAAACAATCAAGGAGACAGTCAGCAAGACTGTAGGATGAAGCTGAGCACTCACGATTGCAAGATTGATAGCAGTAGATCTGTCAGGGAGGCAGATAGACACAGCAATATGGCTACTGAACGCCATAAGCACGCTGAACGAAAGAAGCCAGAGCTGATGAGTGCAGCAAAAATGGATAAAGAACTCGCTGACATAAAGCGAGAGATGAGGAGCTCGAAATGAATATGCGACAGAGTAAAAAGCCGAGATGGGTATATGAATGGCCCATGAAGACGCCAAAGGTGAAATGGCCAGTCAGGGAGTTGTTTGTCAAAGGACAGTAGAGGCTGTTAAGATGATGGCTGAGGTATGCTAAAAACCTCAGACCCATAGAAGAGGAGGAGATGGTTTACATCTATGAACAAGAGATTGGAGACATTCTCGGTGGGTAGAATGATTAGAGATCGCTGCGGGATCTCATTGACTTCTAGAAGGGAAGTGGAGAGTTTCCATATTGCCAGATGGGCAAGGGAACAAAGAATATATTGGGATCGTCTGAGGATATCAAGCTCTTCCAGGTGGGCAGAGAAGAAGAAATTCCAGATTGCCAAGAGGGAAACGAGTTGAGATAAGTTGAGGATCTCACAGACTATTAGGAGGACAACGAGGGAATTTCACATTGCCAGCTGGGCAACGATGAGAGATCGTTGAGGGATCTCGAAGACTGCCAGGAGGGCAGTGGAAGCATTGAAGACTGTTAGGAGGGAAGAGATGAAAATTTGGGACCATCTGAAGGTCTCATAAAGAGTTCAATTCAGAAAGGAGTGCTCATGAAGATGGGATCGAATGATCTCATGGTCTGCCAGAGAAGCAGCAGAAGCATCCCATATTGCCAGATGGGCAGGGATGAGCAGATGAATTTGGATCAGCCAGAGGAGCTGACAAAGCAGATGAGACTATATGATAGTCTCATAAATTCAGAGATGGACTTGGATCAACAGATGTAGCTGACAGAAATGGAAGAGCAAGATGGTATTCTGATGATTGGGGGAATACAAGTATTTCTACCATATGCCCAGGAGGAGACAGAAAATTCTATTGCAGATGATGCAGCAACAACAAAAGGATAGTCACATCTAATGAGGTCTGTCAGAAAAGAAGAAAAATGGGAGCAGACTTTGGATGTTGCTGTTTTAGGATAAATCCGTAAGTGCGGACACAAACCGATCTCCCCAGATCCACCTGGATCTGGAACAAACAGTGACAGAATACTACTCTTTCCCTAGTTTTAAAGTATTGAATGGACAAGAGAAGAAGGATGATGTACTTAC
>ML847049.1:20763-32793 GCA_009831015.1 Picea engelmannii
AACAATGTCATTCAATAAAACTCAACTGTGTCTATCCATAGTAGTACACAACTACTATCCTAATATGGATTTCAGAGAGGAACGAACTGATTAAAATACTGAATCCAATAAACACGAAGATATGAATAATAACATAGATATCTAGTGAACACTATCTTCTATTGAAAATTGAAATACGTTGAAACTATAAAACTGTAGAACTGAAACACTTGCTCGAATGGTGGTAGTTATCTCTAAGAAGACATGTGGTTTCTACGTGCATCCGTCTGAGAAAAATGAATTACAATGAGGCTCTAGAGGCCTTTTTGATATTACTCATGAATTCCAAAACCCTAAACATCCAAAAACCTAACCCTAGGATGTTAAAAGTCAAAATTCATGTGGGCCCCTATGGGTAAGTTGATACCTCAACTTCCTGGGGTCGTAAATTTTGTATATGAACTTCGTTTTAGGTGCGTGATGGCCCATTAGAAAGGTATTTCAGAGAGCTACACATTTCACTGTCAAACTCTAACTCCATCTATAGTTTGACAATGGTGAGCCAACAAAAAATTGTTTAGGCCTTTAAAATGGCCCTTGAAGTATAACAAGATGTGATACATGAAAACATACAAAATAATCCAGTTGGATTAGGTGAGAGGCCACCAATATCCACCTGTAATATCTGTAGGGATTCAGACACCCCCAAAAGTATAGAACTCACAATTACAAAGAAGTACAAAAGAACGTGTTAAACTAAAAACAGACAAGAGGAGCTAGTTGGAATAGGTGGATGGCCACCAATATCCAACTGGATCAATGCTCCCCCCTTAGGAAGCAATGGCCTCCATTTAATTGAGTTCTCCCATCAGGCGAGGAAAATTCTGTTGGATTTAGCCTCGGGTGAGCTAGTTTCCTTGGTGTAGGAGTTTCCCTGCCTTGACAACCCGATAAATTTGGATCCTCTGTTGGAGAGTGCCCTTGACCTATGTGTCCACTATCTGATCAGTGGAGGCGTGTTCCATGTAGTCAGGGTTGAGCTCTGTTAGTATCAGTTGTTCTGCGATCTCTGAGGTGTCCAATAATGGTCGAAAATATGGTCAAAGGAGGTCCACATTGAACAATGGGTGCAGGAAAAGGATGTAACAACCCTAGTTAAATGATTGCTTAAGGTTTATCAAGTACAATTAATTAAATAATTAACTGTCCTAATATATTTTAGTTAAACAATGATTATTTATTAATAATATTAATTAATTATTTATTTATTTATTAATTGTTTATATATGTTGATTAATTAATTAACTCATTAAAGGTTTGGGTAATGAATTAAGAGATTAATAATTTTTATTTATTTATTATAAAACTTTACCTATGCAGGGGGATGAAGCATTGAGGGAAGGGATAAGGTAATAAATGGAGGGATAAGGTGGGTGGAATTAAATGAATGAGGAGGCGGTGAATGGGGAAGGATATGAAGGGGAGAGGCATTCAGAAAGGGCACTTTTGGGAATTTGGGGAAAGGAGAGCATTTGAGAGCAGGGACTGTATTTTCTGCGGAGGATATTTTCTAGTTTGGAGTTTGGGTGACTTGTTACAGGGGGCACCAGGTTGCTGGGAGTTTTGGGCTCGGGGGCCAGGAATCCTCACGGAATCCTGGAGCTAGGGAGCCAGACAGGCTCTGTTCCTAGCTGGCAGGGAGGAAGATTTAGTTTTGGGCAGAGTTTTGGGCAGAGCAGCAGAGAGGACAACCAGAGATCGAGAATTTAACATCAGATAGAGGTATTTTTATTTATGTATTCTCATGAATATGTGGTGTTATGTGGTTGTTACGTAATATTATTTACATGCTGTTAATAAATCTAATTTATGCTGAATAATAAATGATTATAGGTTATGATTAAATTGTACAAGATGTAATTTGTTTTTATTCATTATTTTAGCTTGTGTTTTATAAGGCTCTGTGGTGACAGAGACCTTACACATGGCATCAAAGCTCTGGTTTAAAAACTTGGACCAGGGCCTACCCACCTACCCGCATGTATGAAGGACAGTTCAGGAATGGAACTGTTCCAACCCTGAAATTAAAAGAAAAAAACAAAAAAACAAAAAAACCTTAAAATAGTTATATTGAAACCCTGAAACCCTTTAATTAGATGAAAATCCAAGCTCCATCTCCAGCCCCACCTAACCTACAAGCCAAGCCCACAATTTGTTTTTGTTATATACAGATCTATATATATAAACATTATGCTCATTGAAAGTAAAATGGTATAATATTTTAGACAGCGAAAGTGTTAAATGATTTTTAACACTTGTTACGATTAAACCAACAAAAAAAAAGGGATATATATATATAATATATAATATAAATAAATTATTGAATGCAGCTTTTCCCGAAACTTCTCCACCATAAAATTCTTGCTCCAGTTAATCTTTGGGATAAAATGATTTGTGGGAAAGATAGCCACCCTATAAGCTTATTATTGACTTTCGTTGCTAGTAGTTACTAATAATTTTCAACTGGATGGATGTTTAATCGAAATAATTTTTCCTTAATATAGGGTTACTCGGGATAAAATAGCCTATAACTTGTATTAAATCTTATGTTGTGGTCCTATGGAGCTTAAATTTACACTGAAGAAAAGAGATTTATTTGGAAATTATAACAAGAGGTCACTAACCAAAGAGTGTTCTTTACCTTATCTCCCATGCTGTTCCTCTTGGAAATCGATAGATCAGAAATTATACTAGAGTTACAGATAGCATACAACCAACCTCTCTTTTAAGCCCATTAGGTTTGAGATCAAAGTCTAGAAATAGCACACAAGCAACCAATGGATAAGCCTAACTATTGCATAAAAATTCCAGGATTCAATACTAAATGACATGTGCAGCAGAGTCAACACCGAAACCAAATAACATGTGCACCCGAGTCAACACCCGAGTTCAAGAATCAACGTGAGGCATGTATTGAGCTCTTTCCAAGGGCCGAATATTATGCACTACGTGCACCAACTCAGCGCAAGCCATGAAGGAGGAGAGCTCACGCGCAAGCCATGCACCTACAACCATCAACATAACAAGTCAGTTACCAAAGAAGAAACATACAAGCCAGTGCCCAAGTGCACCAACCGCCGAATTTAAAGTGGTATGTGCACACAAGTAACCTAAGTTTGAGCCATATCACATACCAAAGTCTACAAACAACATATGCCAAACTCTAAGTTCATGTAAACCAACATAAGCCCAGCGCAAGCGCTAGACCTGATTCCTTTTTACATATTTCAGGTGGAAAGGTTGGGCTTCCAATGCGCCAGCACTAGCACAAAATCAATGCCCAAGACCAAACACGAGGTGCCAGGCGAAGAGCCCACGGGTCCATGTTTCTTGCACTACGCAGGCCTAGCTCCGAGCCCCGAGCTTGTGCGCTTTCTTAGCACGCAGCATCATACGACCATAGAGTTGACACAATACACAAACCCTAGTGTCCAGATATAAAAAAATAAATAAATATGAGGAGTAAGGGAGAAAACGGAAGGATGCAGAGCAGAAGTCAAACAGACTCGTTGTTGTATTCATACTATGTGTGATTGCAATAGGCGTGTTGGGTATTAGTAGCAGCAGAGGGGTGATGACCATGGGAACTCTCAGAGGATTGCGCGATGTGAAAGATTTTCAAAACTCACTGAGAGGGGATTCGATCCGTGCTCTCTGCGCTGACACGTTTCTCATTTATCAGTACAACACCCAAACGAGCAGCCACAACAAACAATCCAACAACCAAGTGAACAACCACAATAAAAACCTAGCGCTCGAGCGCAAAGCCACATGGAGGAGGAGCCCATGGGGGCAAGGGAAGAGACCATGCACCAATCCACAAGGAGTAACTCATGAGGGCATAGTTGCAGCCCGTAGGCCTTTGCCAAGCCACGAGAGAGGAGCCTCCAACCATTACCGTAACCCTGGTTGCACTTGCAGAGTAAGAGAGGCGGCAAAAAGAGTGGAGTTTTATGATAAATAGTGTAGGGTTAGGTTTAAGTATGGAAGGCGCTGGAGGAAGAAAGGGGGTAACACGTGGATCACATGCGAGTTCTAGGTTATTACCTGCCAGGTAAGTTTTTTTTATATATTTATTTATTTCGTTCATTTATCAATTTTTTTTTTTAATTTCGATTATTCAAAAAATAATATAATAAACAATTTGGATAGTAAATAAATTAAATGAATTTGGTTTTATTTTGATTTAGGGATTTAAAATTTAAATTAATTAATTTAAAATTGTTAAAAAAAAATATTAATTAAAAAAAATAAAAATACTAACTATAATATAAAATATATATATATATATATATATATATATATAAATAAAGTTATAAAAAAATAAAATAAAACAAAATAATTGAAATGTTTTGGGGTCCATGGTTTTTGAACCCATGACCATCCACCAAGCCTAAGCGCCTTAAGAAATGACCAAACACCAACGCGCCACACATGACTCTTTACAAAATAAATTTATATATATAAATAAGACAATGATCAATAGTAATGAAGTACCATCCCGAAGTATAATCTCCGATTATCCAAGCGCCAAGCTCACGAGACCATGCACACAACTCATCGAGCCAAGCGTCAAGCCCTTCCATTCCATTCCACCAGCCAGAGCCAAGCACCAAGCCCGCACGTGAGCGTATTGTGAACAATGTATTAACATTATAAAATTTTAATGTTAATAATGGATTTGAAGCCTATTATTATTAATCAAATATATATATATATCCCCTTGATTAATGAATGTAATAGTATAACTTTATAATTTACAGGTTAAAAGTCCTTGTAGAGTAGCGGGAGTTTGATGCATGTTATGGGGAATAGTCAGGGTAGAATCGGGGTATAATAGGAAGCACCATATAAGGGATCTGATGCACTGTGGCGAGTGTGGTACAGTGCTAGTGTAACTACCAGGTGAGAGGTTCAATAGTTTTCTTAGGCGAAGACATCAAGCTTAGACGCTTTAACCCTAACCTAGCCACCTCCCCTAAAGAGAGTAACATCTGTTTACAGACAAGTAAAGAAAAACTTACGCCTAACCCTATTATCTAGTTTAAGTTGCGCAAATATGAAACATCCTTGAACTCACCCTGAAAACCTTTGTTGATGTAGGTTAAAGAATATAGGATGGTTAGGACTCAAGGAAATCGAGGCAGAGGGGCATCGTCGCAGGGACTACCAGCACCGCCACCACCATCGCCTGAACTAGCTCTCATATTGCACTCTTTGGAGGCCATAAATGAGACTTTAAAGGGGTGTCAACCACCAGGGATTGAAGTGGAACCCCCACCATCTGGAATGGGTAATCCAGAAGCGTCAAGGGATTCAGGGGGAGGACCTCCACTCGAAGACATCACTAGAGAACTATAGAAGATCAAACTTCCGTAGTTTGTCGGGGGTCTCACCAGTGAACGCATAGAAGCATGGTTGGAAGGAATGACAAGGTGTTTTTCGTTAAGGGACTATGCGTCCACTTCAAAGGCGAAGAGAGCAATTTTTCAGTTGAGAGACAGTGCCTTGAACTGGTGGGGCAACCTGGAAAGGAAACTACATCTTACCCCAGACACCGTATCTTGGGAAATTTTCGAGGAGAGGTTCCGAAGGAAATATCTGCCAGCTTACTATGAGGAACAGTAGGTAGGTGCATTTCATGCTCTAATACAGGGAAACAGAACCATAGAATAATATGAGATCAGGTTTATGGAATTGGTCAAATATATTTCATATATGGATAATGACCAACGACAAGAAAAATGATTTGTCTATGGGTTAAACCCTAGGATAAGGGCTATGGTGCGGATGTGGAAACCGTCTTCAGTAGCAGAAGCTATGGAAAAAACACGTTATGCATAGGAACACATGAACTTAACTGGAGGTACAAGACCGACCTTTCCGCATCGTCCTAGATTCGTGGGGAAGGCCCCTAGGAAATTTCCCATGGGAGGGGGCTCAAGGCCACCTCCATATGGTAACAGAGCCGCACTAAGGATAGTAGCCATAGGGATTTCAATGGCAGCGAGTGCAACATTTCGTTCATCACCAATGACGCAAGAATGTCCACGGCCATCTTAGGGAGCAGCTAGTAGGGGTAGGGGTTCCAGGGGGAGAAACTCATTCTAGAGAAAGTCACATAATAGTGCGTAGGTTCAATTCCATGTTACTTGTTGGGGGTGTGGAGGACCCCATTATCAGCATGACTGCCTAGAGTTACAATCAGGATTTATGCATAGAGAAGGAGAGGCCCCAATGGGAAGAGCAAGTAGTAGCCACCAGATTTACGCAGCGGTTAATAATCGCCAGGCCAAACATCAATCCATGGTGGTGGAGTCATCAGGTATGCTAAATCATATCAATGCAAAAATTTTATTTGATTCTGGTGTTACAGATAGTTTCATTTCACCATCTGCATTAGAAAAGAGTGGGTTGGCAGCCTACGAGCATGATGACTTTGAACAAGTTGAGATGGCTTCGGGGGAAAAACAAGCGGTAGGACCTACCGTCGGTAATTGAATGGTAGACCTAGGGGTTTGTACTACCAGGTTGAAGGTATACGTCACTGCTCTTGGGGTATATGACCTAATCATTGGAATGGATTGGTTAGAATCTCATCAAGCTTTGGTAGATTGTTTCGCAAAAAGGGTGCTTTGTGTCGACGATGAAGGAAGACCAGTAGAGATCCAAGGTGTATGGAGAAAGGTGTCATTACACTTTATATCAACTATGAAGGTTAAGCGATGCTTGAGGCAAGTGTGTCGACTATATGTAGTGGAAGCGGTGAATGAAAGGAAGGGACCCTCCTTGGATCAGTACCCGATATTGTCAGAATTTAAGGATGTTTTTTTGAACAAGTTACCAGGGTTACCTCCTAAGAGGGAGCTTGATTTTACTATTGAGCTAAAACCTGGTGCAGAACCAATTTTCAAGACTCCATATCAGATGACAGCGCTGAAACTTTGTGAGTTGCAAATGCAGTGGAAAGAGTTACTGGACTTAGGGATAATAAGGCAGAGTGTCTCACCTTGGGGTGCAGCAGTAATTTTTGTAAAGAAGAATGATGGATCCTTACGATTGTGTATAGATTACAGGGAGTTGAACCATGCTACAGTGAAAAATAGGTACCCAATGCCACGAATAGATGACCTCTTCGATCAGATGAAAGGAGCAGCGATATTCTCAAAGATTGATTTGCGATCAGGGTATCACCAGTTAAGGATTAAGGAAGGCCATACTTCTAAAACTGCCTTTCGAACTCGGTTTGGACATTACAGGTTCATCGAAGTACCTTTCGGATTGACCAATGCGCCAACAGTATTCATGAGCCTCATGAATGGCGTATTCCGGAAGTACTTAGACCGTTTTGTACAAGTCTTTCTAGACGACATCCTCATCTATTCCAAAAATGAAAGAGAACATGAGGAACACTTACGAGTGGTGTTTTCCTACCTTAGAGAGAAAAAATTGTATGGGAAGTTGTGGAAGTGTTCCTTCTTCCAGAGAGAAATCCACTATTTAGGTCATATCATTTCTGGTGAAGGAATCTGTATGGACCCAGAAAAGGTAAAGGCCATTATGGAGTGGCCAGTGCCGAAAAATGCCCATGAGGTGAGAAGATTCATGGGGCTAGGAGGTTATTATCGGAGATTTGTGGAAGGATTCTCAAAAATAGAGAAACCCATCACCACTTTCCAGTGCAAGGGGGTCATGTATGAATGGACAGAAGAATGTGATAGTGCATTCATTGAGCTTAATAGGTTACTAACTAGTGCACCAATTCTACGAGTGTCGGATATGGAAAAGGACTTCACAGTCTGCATGGATGCCTCGAAGCAAGGGTTGGGGGTCGTGCTAATGCAGGATGGAGGAGTGATAGCTTATGCGTCAAGGAAGTTGAAGAAACACGAATAATTTTACGCTACTCATGATTTAGAGTTAGCAGGTATAATGCTAGCTCTGAAACATTGGAGGCACTATCTTGTGGGGAAAAACTTTGAGCTCAAAATGGACCATAAAAGTTTAAAACATCTCTTCAGTCAAAGGGATCTGAATTCCAGGAAAAGGTGATGGAGTGAGTTTATGAGTGAGTACGATTTTGGTATTTCATACATCAAGGAAAAGGAAAATGTGGTCGCAGATGCCTTGAGTAGGATGTCACGTGTCTTCTCCTTGGTACCCTTAAAGGTCAATCTGAGGGAGCGTGTGTTGATGCAACTCCAAGGAGATAGTTGGTATTTAAAGGTTACTTCAAACCTCCAGAGTGGGAGGCAGTTTGATCCAAAGTATGAAGGATATAGTCTGGAATTAGATGGACTATTGAGATATCGGGGAAGGATGTACATCCTTGAAGATGGGGAAGTCGATGCGTCATACTGAAGGAAGCACATAGAGCACTTTATTTTGCGCATCTAGGTGTGAAAAAGATGTATGCAGACATGAGGAAGCTTTTCTTCTGGATAGGCATGAAGCGCGATGTAGTCCATTTCGTCGCCAAATGCCCAGAGTGTCAACAAGTGAAAGTCGACCGCCATCACCCGACAAGCCTCCTACAACCACATGATGTTCCTGTTGGGGACCTATAATCATAGGTAACTCAATTCTTCGACTGTTGATTTGGCGTTTCTCTCGTGATGACGAAGTCTGGCTCGATTGATCCCATTTTCTCCCCTCCATTCATTTCGTTCAATCCTCCATCACTCTGTTGCATCCTTCATCCACGTTGCGCCCTCACTCCCTTGTCCTTTTGTCCCGTTGACTACCTATCGCTCCCCGCTCATCCATGCATGAATAAACAAACTTAGGATAATAAACGAATAATTTTGATGGGTTAGTGGCATTTTCTAAATGCTTGTTAGCCCAATAAAGTTGTTTTAGTAGGATAAGGTAAAAACAAATAATGATTAGATTAATTATTAATTAATTATTAGTTAATTATTAACTTAGTCTAATTAAGTTGTTTGTTTAAGGTTAGTAATTATGATTAATTAAATATTAAATAAAACAAATTAAAAAAAGTAAAACATATAAAAAACAAACACAAAACAATAAAAAACAAAATAAATAAAATATATTAAAACAAAAAACAAAAAATATAATAAAAAAAAAAACATAAAATATAATAAAACAAAACAAATTAAAAACAAAAAAAACAAAAAAAAAACAAAATAAAACAAATTACACATAAAACATTAAAACAAAATGTAATAACAAAACAACATATCCTAAAACATCACGTCCCACCTAATTTCAAATCAACGGGTGTAAATTTTTCCGAACCCCCCCTCTCCATTCGAAGTTTAACGAGAGGGGGGGGTCTGGAATGGTTGTTTTATTTAAACCACCTTTGGACAGGTGTCGGCCCCATATTCCAGCGGACCCCCCCCAAAAAAAACCTCTTACCACCTCGGGGGGGTTCGGAATACCACTTTGCCCCCGAAAAAACCGCTTTCGCAACATTTTAACCATTCAACTTTCAAAGCATTTTACGGGAAGAATAATTTGAATTTTGAAAAATTGAGAGAGATTTTTCTCCGTAACAGGATGAAGAACAAAAACCTCTCTCGTTTTTTCCACATGTGTCATGAGCAAGGATAATCGAAGCCATCTTTGAGGCCCTTTTTTCCAGATTTTCACTTTTCCATTACAATCCTGATTTTGCGGGAGCTGTTACGGCTAGATGGAGGCGAATTTGGTGAAAATGAAGGAGGTTTTTGTCCATAACATTCCCATATACAATAACCTCCTTTAGTGTTTTCCCAGGTGTTATCGTTGAATATAAACAAACGTCTGTTCGGACCCCTTTTTTGCAGAAAACCGGTCTGTCTTTCATGGCGGACAATTCCAGATTGTGTGGGATTTGTGGCTATTTTTGGCCGAGGCGGTTAAAACCGGCTCTCGAAACTTATGGGGAGATATCTCCTATTTATAGAGATGATTTTTAATGTAAAAATGTGGATCAGTCGAGGACCATGATTTAAAATTTTGTAAAACAGCTCGTTGAGCTTTTTGTGTTTTTTTTCATCAATTCAATGAGACAGTGCTATGCTGCAGGATTCTTGTGACTATTTCGACTGGTGATGTGCATCCATCTATGTTAATTTGTTTCTCTGTTATCATAATTAATGTCTTCCTCTAAATTATTCCAAGAATATTAAGAACAGAATTGGTTTTAATGCACCCTCTGTCTCTGGCTTGGTATAGTTTTTTATGTTTTCCACTGAAGATTAAACTCAGAATTCTTAGTTTCTCTATGTTTAATTGGATCTCTTGACATGTTTCGTCTCACCCATTTCATTTAAATTAAAGTATCTAGTGAGTTGTCTACCTTGCCCTGCAAATATTATCCTTTTAACATGGATTTTTGATCATTCGTTGCAGTGACTCCATAGCCCATGGTTTCTTTTCTCTGCCCATACCCAATTCCTAAAAGAAAATCCTATGTTCTGTGTATCTAGCCTAATATTCTCTTCAAGCAAAGTTATATCAGACAGAGAGATCCCTCTCTGAGTCTTGGAGGGCTAGATCCAAGACTCGAAGTGGTTTTAATGTTGCCTCTGTGACTTCCATCTTAGCCTTGGGCAAATTACAGAGCGCTAACAGTTCCTATGTCCAAGTGGGAAGTCATCTCTATGGATTTTGTTGTGGGGTTTCCGCTCACATCTCATAGACACAATGCCATTCTTGTGATAGTGGATAAGTTAACCAAGAGTTCTCATTTTATTCCAGTTAGAGACACGTGGCACGTGTGTTTGTAAGTGAGGTTATCTGTTTGCATGAGATACCTAAAAAGATCATTTCAGATAGGGACTCCAGATTCACTTCTAGGTTTTGGACAAGTTTGCAGTCAGCATTAGGGACTTAGTTGAACTTAAGCACATCTTATCATCCTGAAACAGATGGGAAAACTAAGAGAGTAAATCAAGTCATGGAAGACATTCTTAGGATGTATGTCATGGATAATAAAACCCATTGGGAGAAGTACCTATCTCTGGTAGAGTTCGCCTACAATAACAATTTTCATAGCTCCATCAGAATGCCACCCTACGAAGCTCTGTATGGAAGGCCATGCAGAACGCCGTTGAGTTGGGATAGATTAGAAGACCAAGTAACAGTTGGGCCAGAATTGATTCAAGAGATGGAGGAACAGGTGATTCAGATTAGGCAGAGACTAAAGGAAGCACAGGATAGGCAAAAAAGTTATGCGGATGCACACAGGACCGACCAAAGCTATGAAGTAGGAGACCAGGTTTTCATTCGTATCAGGCCTGATAAAAGTACCATACAGTTTGGGAAGGGGACAAAGTTGTTGCCTTGATTTATAGGACCATTCAGAATCCAAGAGAAAATTGGACCCCTTGCCTATCATCTCATGCTGCCACCCCACTTGCATAAAACTCATAATGTTTTTCATGTATCTATTTTACGTCATTATGTTGCTGATGAATCACATAAACTAAATTAGAAGGAACTACAGGTATCGGGCGTGGGAACTCTCACGGTAGAACCGTTATGCATATTGGACCATAGAATCCGATAGCTCAGGAACCGTCTGGTAGACCAAGTTAAGGTCCAATGGGACAAGTATAGTCCAGGATCTGCTACTTGGGAAGACGCCGAGACATTATGACGAGACTATCCCTCACTTTTTTGACCACCTCAAGAATATGTTTCTCGAAGGTTGGGTGTATGTAACACAACCTTTTGACTTAGACAACCAGGATTACCTGAGGCCTACATACTTTTGTTTTCTATCCACAAGTGAAACTACTAAATGATACACTTGAACTTTTAAGACGTATAGATTTTATGAATGTTTAAATGTATTTGGATAATGATGGTTATGATGCAATATATTGTGAGAACGTAAATTTTATGAATGTTTAAATGTTATTGATGATGATGGATATGATGCGACATCTTGTGTGAATGAGAATCCTATGAAGGTTTAAATGCTATTAGAATGATGTTGGATATGATGCAATCTATTTTGTAAATGATAATTTTATG
>ML847050.1:0-14498 GCA_009831015.1 Picea engelmannii
CCTTCCCACTTTCATATGGGCCTGATGACTCAACTACACTATAAGAAACACTTGGTCCTAACATGGTGTGAGGATTGATAAACAAAGAAAAAGGTGCACTAAAACATTCCCTTACCTGGACGAGTAGGGGGGACTTAGGATCCGTCAAATGAGGTTTAAATTTTGGTGGAGGATGTTCTTCGACCACTTCCACTTCAACCAAACCAGTCTCCTTAAACCAAATATGAGACTCTTTGAATTCTTGGTCACCTATATCACGCCACTTTAGAGGTGGTTGTACCTCCAGGATTAGCTCTAGTCCTCGTAATCGATAGGATTGACGCGGTAATTCAACCACGGTGAAAATGATATGTGAAAATAAAAACCAATTCAACCTAAGGCTAGTGTAGACTTGGAACCAAAGAGAACACCCCTAATAAATCTGGGATAACAACAAGAAAAAAAATGGATTAGGGGGCCTTCTGAAAACGAACCCTCTGGGGGAGAGGAAGTCCCCACAAGATTGGCTAGTGAAGATATGAGGAGCAGTTATGATGATCTACTTGAGACAACCTTGATCGGTGTAAGAACCCTTTATTAAGGTGGGAACCCTCCGAGGGAACTGAGACCACTAACGAACATCTGCCTTTGTTGGATACCTAGTCACCTTTGTTGGATACCTAGGAATGGTCACTAAGGCTACCACCTCACAATCAATGATCAAGCGAATAGTCACAGGTCTGACCACATGTAAGGGTAGGGTATGTATGCTCAAAGCTTCGAAGGCGTTACCTCACACAAAGGCATGGCACCAATGAAACCCCCGTATATGTAGTAATCAAAGCGATACTACAAACACCAAAACAATAAGAGAGGGGTAATATCCCTACTTTCCCTGATGTGACCTTGTTTTTGACTCCTATGTAAGAGGAGGTTCCTGACACACTGGTTGTAACAATGGATTTTACACTCATTAATAACTTCTAGGTTTTGTTTCGGTGGCCTTGGAGAGTTTACTCTCTAATCCTATTCCAAGGCCCTAAGCCTATCTAATGTTGGTTCACTAAGAAAGAAAAGTGTATAATAGATTTTAGATTACACAATTATTTTTATGGTTGTTGCTTATGCCAAAGGGAAATGAATGAAAATTTTGCAGTGTTTATGACTCTTGACCCAACCAAACAATGCAAAGATGCCAATGCAATTTGTTCACTTCAATGAATTCTAGCTAGGGGAGGGAAATATGATTTTTCCTTTTCTTTATAAACTTCAAAATGCAAGCCTCAAAAACCAAGCAACCATACACACAATTCAAATCCAAAATTATTAAAAGAATTCAAACCAAACACTTCACCAATGCACTTTTGTTCTAATGCTTCAAAAGATCATATGCATGCAATTTTTTTTCCCAATGTAATACAAAAGATTGTTAATATAATCAAGAAAAAAATATGCAACTAGAGAACCTAAAAAACAACAAGCAAAGGATAGTGTGATATTGTTAGTGATTCCCCTTGACACTCTCCAATGTCTATACAAAATCTCTACCAAAAACTCACCTAAAAGAATGGATCTAGTTATGAATAATAATCACAAGAGGATAAACCAAATGCAATCAATATTAATCACTACCATACCTATTGACATATGTTGGGTTCACTGCCCAACCTTAATGGTTCAATATAAAGTAAACAAACTTAACCAATCAATCCAAACAAGCCACACAAACACACTCCCAAGAGAAATTGAAGGAAATTGCGTGATAATAAGACTCAATAAGAGGGAATATATTAACTATATAGATCAATCAAATACCTTCGGGATCATACAAGATAGATCTAATCTCAAAATTCTGATAACTCTACAATTTTCCCTATTTACAGGGATCGTCGCAGATCATAGGCACTACAACAAGCAATGCGTCACATGAAAACAATAGTGAAACACGCCATGAATGCAGAAATGTTTATTTTTGAAAAGAAAGATCTATCTTGAATATATCATATCTGAGAGATCTAAACTATGACAGAGAGATAGGAAGACATAAATTATATCATAAACAAAAAATAAAGGCTAATGGGAAAGGGATTTTAAACTAGAGAACCAATGGAGTCACCAGTTCTGTTACTGAGAAATATCATTAGTATGGTAATTTATATCTCCCTAGGATCTGCCTATTGATCCTAGAGAGAAAATGATTTTACCTAGATCTAAGTGCATTTATTTCCTTTTAACCAAGAAGGGTGGTGACAATACCTTCCAATCGATGGTTGTCCTCACGTATCTGGTTGATCCAGCTCCTGAGATCCAGTTCGAACTCCTGATATATGCTTCATGCACACAAGGAAACTACTATTCTTCTAGTGTTAGGAAAATCAAATCCACTAGATCTATCCTAATCTATTTAACATGAGTTTAGATCTATCTTATACAATTGAATTGAACAATGTAGATAGGGGAAAACCAATGATCTATTAATGGAAATGAAATAAATACATCAATACCATCATACATTTAGTGTAGATGCATTTCTCTTGGCCCCTTGCTCCTTTCTCCTCCTCTGAGTCTTAACCAAACTAGGCAATCCGACTGTGGTTGTTGTAGATGAAGAAGCACCTCTGTATTTGGACAACATAACTCTGCAAATGATTCTTCCTCTTCATGCTCAAGACTTTCCTTCTTTATATATATCCTTGGAAGAGGCTTTGGAGAGCTTATATATCTTCTAGAGACCAATGGATACTCGAATGATGTGAGTTCCAAGGGTCATTCCTTGAAGAACCAACTCATCCCATGCTTGCCTCTTCAAAACTCTGTGAATCTAGAAGGTTGCATAGGTCGTTGCTAGTTGCACTATAGTTGATCAGTGATGATTATCGTTTGTTGTCCCATGCATGACCAGTGGAAACCCTAAAAAATGACCCAAATCCTAAGCTAGAGATGTGTCTTGGATTTCATCTTTTGTTGGATTCCCTTCTGGCCCTGTAGGGTGGAAATTAAGGCTATAAAAATTTCTTGCTAGAGCCTACATGAGGAGGGCCATATATCTAGATATATCAACAACTTTCTCTTCCAGCCTCACAAATCTCTCTTCCGTTATATCTTCAGGGTTTTTGTGAGAAGATTCATTCGCCATGGCTAGGGTTCTACGATTTTCTTCTTAAGACAATTTCTGGATATTTCAACTTTCCAAAAACTCCCCAAAGAAACCTATTTTGATACTGATATGATCTATAAACTTCCATGGATATTCCACTGGAATAGTTCGTCACAATAGATCTTATAATAGTATGAAGTCTTAGACTATGCAAACTAATTTTCTTTAGATCCCAAATTAATTATTTACTAGCTTTGCTTGAATGTATGATATAAATGAAATATGAAAATGAAATAAATGAGCAATAGAACACACCATCCACACACAAATTAACAAAAGATATATCCTAGGAAACTCAATATGGGAGAAAACCCATATCGAAGGTGAGGGCCATGCTTTTCTCTCTTTTATTCAATTATGGAAATGAAGATACAAAGAAAGAGGCATTCACTCTAGAGTTTCCTTTGACACTATGGTCTGTATGGCTGCTACATAATCTTTTCCTCCAATCTTTTCCTCATATGTCATGCTCTCAAAATACCACTGCTAGATGCTCTTCTCAACTATGGAACAAATACATTGCTAAAGAATGGAACCCTTTCTACTCGTAGTGGCCTAGTATTTAACATAGTGTGATAGTTGTCTAGGGTTAGGGTTTTGACTTCCTCAACCCTCAATTAATATTTACTGGTTTTGGGCCTTCTAGAATCTTATTGAAAATACACACATGGCTATCCCCACATGTTTGAGCAATGGGGGATGATGTGGAATCTACCCGTACCATGGTATTTAACAAGGTAGGTCAACTTGCGGAAGGCATAACTTTCACATCTGAGCTCTGATTGAGGCGATGTTTTCACGCTGGAAAGGTCTCGGAGTGTAGAACATCATCGATGGTGTGTGCATAGGTTTTAGACATTGTACCCCCCAAAATTCCATTTAATAACTCAAAATGGCCCTGGTAGGTTCTAGACCCCATTTTTCCAAATTGGGACCTTCCACTAAAATGACCCTACAAGTCGATTCGTCCAATTTTATCCACCTAGAAAGTACCAAGATATATGAAAAAATATGATGATCGAATCCAGATCAATAAAGAAAATTGTGCTCTTGTGCACTAGAGTGGTTGAGTCATCTCCAATCTATTGAGTCATCCATACCAACTTTGCTTTCAGAATCCATGTAGCTTCATCTAAAATATTGCCTAAAATTTTTCATGTTCCCACTTTGATCTCTCCAATCTATAACACAATATTATACATTTTCGATAACTTTATGAAATTCATAAAAATCTACATCATTAAATGTCAGGAAATATCTAACTTTGCAAGGAGCTCCAACCTATATGCATTATCAAAGATTTTCTTCAAGAATTTGCACAAAAATTTTTTTTGTGCACCATGATTGGGTCTTGGGGCCTTAAGCATTGTTAGGTAAGGAAAAAAGGATCCTTATGCACTATATGAATTCTCTTGGGTTCAAGCATAATGTAGGAGTCCTATAACAACCACACAAGTTTGGGGCCATTGACCATGATTAGGGGAGGAAATGAGGTATTTAGACCTTATAAGAAGCTTCTAATGTCAAAGATTATCTCTTCTAAAATTTGAGTAATTAAATTGTATGTTTAAAATGAAGTCTAATACATATAGGCTCGAAGCCATTACAACATAATCATTATAATCTTTATTCATGTCATTATGAAAATTGAACCCGGGTGGAAAGGATAACAACCATTCCTCACAACTATCCAAACTACATTAAATTGACATTATTTTAAAATAAACTACACTATTTCATAGCACACTAAATTGCATACACATATAAATATCAGACTAAATATTCCAAACATATAATTTTTTTTTAATAAAAAGATATATTTTAATATATATTTTTTATAACATATATTATATTTATTTTTTAAATACACTAGTCATTAGTTTTTTTTGTTGTATTTTATATTATTTTAAAATAAGCTACACTATTTCATAGCACACTAAATTGCATATACATATAGATATCCCAGTAAATATTCTATTCCAAACATATAGGTTTTTTCTTAATAAAAAAATATATTTTAATGTATTTTATTTATTTTTCTTATAACATATATTATATTTTTAAAAAAGTTAATAACATTTAAAAAAAACGTTGTGTTGCATTACTACAAACCAACATCTACAATCTATTAAAAAAAAGTCTAGTTAAGTTTTAAAAAAAACTTTGTGTTGCATTACTACAAACCAATATCTACAATCTATTAAAAAAAAGTCTAGTTAGGTTAAAGAAAAGTCTAGTTATGTTAAAGAAAAGTCTAGTTATGTTAAAGTCTTCAAATCTTTGGATTAAATATTGAATTTATAATTTTAAAATATTTAAAAAATAAGTGTACACAACTATAATTCATTCTTTATATTGTGCTTTATAATATAACACATAGTATATTGTGTTATATAATATAATACATATAACACATAGTATACTATGTGTTATAGTGTGCAAATTTAATAAAGCAATTTCATCATTTAAATATTAATCTATTTTTTTAAATATTTTTTTAAATCTGAGTTACACCAACCCTTAACATGGTTGGATTTTTTGTTTCCATAGGTTTCGAACCGGTGCCTTTTACAACACTGAGTGACTTAACAACACACTCTGTCACCTGACTGTCCTACACCTTGAGGACCTCTATTTCCTTAAATATATAAGTATTTTATTTTGAAAAAAAAAAACAACATATCACTCTTAAAAATAACATACATTTAAAAAAAAAAAAAACAATTTTTTCCAAAAATAAAAATATATATTTCAAAATTTAATTTGATTAATTACATTCCATATTTTTACACAATATTAAAATTATTAAAATAACATACATTTCTTTTAAAAAAAACATTTTTTTTCCAAAAATAAAAATAATATATTCCAAAATTTAATTTGATTTATTACATTCCATATTTTTACACAATATTAAAAATATTAAAATTAATTGTGAAAGTAATTAAAATCATCCTCCAACTAAATATTTTTAAGCTTTCCATTACCGTTATTAATTTGTACTTAAACCCAACATTCCCACTCAACATCGTTGCCATCGAAATCCAGGTGACTTACTTGGCCTCCATGAACATCGGATCTCCTCTCCTCATTCTGTAGGTCTTCAATTCACCACGCACGCAGCAGCAGGGTAGGAGTGTTGGGTCATTCCTTTCCTCTTCATCAACAGTATGGACGCCAAGTGTTTCAATTCAAGGTAGAAGAGGAGCTACATTCTCTAGGTCTTCAATTCACCACGCAGCAACAGGGTACCAGTGTTGGGCCATTCCTTTCCTCTTCATCAACAGTAATGAAGGCCGAGTGTTTCAATTCGAGGTGGAAATGGAGCTACATAATCTTCGTCGCGCAGCACGCCAGAATGAGAACAATGCACAAGTGGAGCTATATAATCTTTCTCGCGGAGCACACCGTAATGAGAACAATTAAGTGGCTGCATGCTGCTTTGCAGCACAAGCAATGGAAATACTGCTTGATAACATAGCTTCCCGCTTATGAATGCTTCCAGAGAAGCAAGGCCCTTTGTCTGAGCTTCAAGCAATTCAAGATTACATAGAACATTCAATCAGTGAGAGTTACAGCTCCAATTCGCCATCGCCCGACTCAAATCGAAAGGGGAATAAACGGAAGTTGCAGCAAATGTGTTGGAAGAATTTCCCCACTAATTGTTCCTCCCTCCAATTTCATGATGGACATGTTTAATTAGGTAACTAAATGGAGATTAAATTCTATACTGACCAACTGACCTATTGCCCATGTACTACTTCTTCATCATGCATATATATCTTACGAGTTTAAAGTTTAAACTTACAAAATAAACAAATACAGGCAATCGAGTGAAGCTCGGGACAATACTGAGCAGAAAGAAGAAAATTATCGTAACGTATCCTTTAGCAATTGCTTGCTTGTTCGCTTGGTTACTTGGAGGGCGTCGCAAGCTGTTGTCGGAAAGGAGAGGGCGTTGTTTTCCTTGTCGTAAAGTATTTCGTAATTCTGCTGTTGGACATTACCGAATATGGAAGGCAGATAATCTCATTACCGAATATGGAAGGCAGATAATCTCACTGTTAACAATCATTAAGTAGTTATTTGTGGGAAAATCGTAATCTGCTCCCTTGAAATGGAATTTCGTAGCAGGGAATCTTGGATTTGATGTGCCCTGTTGGTTAAAGCATAGGTCCAGGACAACGCCAGAGGAATCGGCCAGTGGGAGATTAATCGATGACCTCAACGCTTCCTTCACAACATTATAAACGCTTCCTTCACAACATTATAAGCTGTCTGTGGCAGATAAGTGATAGCCGTTCAAGAGTCAATGACAAGTCTGCCAGAGCCATCATATTGAAGATCAAAAGTACCGTCAGGGATATCCAATGATTGACAGCCGAGGCTGATTCCCTCCAATGAAAGTTAATAGTCAGTCGTTGAGCTCCTTTAAAGAATAGGAGTCGAACTTGTTATCACTCCAAAAGTCACCCTACACTGTAATCAGGTGAGCTTGGTAACATTAAAGATTTTGTAAATGTAAATGAGTTTTTTTAAAGGTCAAATGAAAAAGACTCCGAATAATAAGGTTTTAATTCAGAAATCTGGGCTAGAATGCATAAGCAAATGAGGTCTTGATTAACTTCGGCCATTGAATAGAAGTAAAAGTGAAAAGGAAGAAGATTTAGTGAGGGAGGTGTAAAGGTCTACTATTAACATCAGGTTTTCAAGCATCCCAAGAAAGAAAAACCCAAACACAAGATCTTTTTGAATCCAAAGTTTAAAGAAAACTGAAGAAAATCACAACAATATTATAATCAAACATTCATCATAACACAACCACGACAAACTCATGTGAATCCCCCAGTCATGAACACTTCACCATAAAAAGTAATGAAATGATATAAAGAAAAATTGACTTCAACTAAACAAAAATTCTCAGGTCCATAACCAGAGAACAGTCTACTAAGTCAAAAAAAATTACAATATGGGAACCTAGCTCTACCATTCAACCCTCCAAAGCATTTGATCTATCTTATTATAACAAAAGGGAGGCAACAATTGGAGGTACGAGTTGGCCTCCTTCCCTTGAAAATCTCTAAACATTTATTTGATTTAACAACTTAATTAACAACCTATGCTATAAAACAGGAAAATGTTAGTGACTAATCCAACCAAACTTCAAACTGATTTGATTCCCTTTTGCTGCGCAATTCCTTCTTTTCCATGTGTCTTTCAAAAGCATGTGGTTGTCCTCTTGATGCCAGCTGTTGTTCTACAATCTTCTCTATCATCAGCTATCCAAAAAGTTGTTAGCTTAGCCCTCCTGAATCCTGGTGTTTGTTGGTAGCTTCTTTAGGTAGTAGTCTGAATAGCGCACTTCAAAACTTGGACAAGTAGAAAAGGTAGCGCCTGTAGGTAGCGCCACTGTGCTGCATATGCATGCAAACTTTTGTCTATGTGAAATATTAGGTAGCGAAATTACATAGCGCCCCTTATGCTGCGTTTGTGTGCAAACTTGTTCTCTGCCAGATATTGGGTAGCAAAATTAGGTAGCGCCACTCTGTTTCAACTTTGTATGCAGATGAAATAATCTCTGCAGCTATGGATTTTGAAAACATTATTTTTCAAACAAATTGAATAACCAATTTCCAGTCTACGAGAAACAACAGAACTCCACTTTCCTTAGTCGCCTAGATGCATGACAGGTCCTCTATTAGTTGTAAAATGAAGTAACGCTACAGAAGCAATCTAGAATGCAGTCCATCTGGTGATACAGCCATATTTCTTGTCATTTCAATCTCAACAGAAAAACATGATTCTTGAAAACTCTGGCCCTTCCCCTTTTTCAACGATTGTGATTATTTGTGCAGCAATATCCAGAGTCTTATGGAGTACACACTGTCGTTTGTCAGGCATCACCTCTGCACACTGTAGTGCAGCAGTTATTACCTCAACCTTTGCCATGGAGTCCTCTCTTTTTTCCATAATGTCGATGATCCGAATAGCTTCTCTGCCTGCAAATCGGGCTCCTGCGTTCTGTGTAGTAAAAATCTGTGTTTTAAATTTTATGAATGAGCACAATCTCATATGCATCGGGCAACTAGGAACTTTATCATGTTTTATATGCGCCAAGGCTCTTATGACCATTTGACGAGTTAAATGAGACAAGGCCTCATGGGCTTGGCGATAAGCGTTGGGCTTTGGTGTGTCGACATACGACTTGACTCGTGGCTTGAATGTATGTTAACTCTTGGCTTGGCTCGTGGGTCCTCCAAAGCTATAAACCCGAGAGACCTGTAGACATAGCATGAAAATGGCTTGTGGCTTCGTGGCTGTTGTATGGACTTGCGCTGTGATAGGTAGACTCGAGCTTGAGTTGAATGTGCTTGATATGTAGACTTGGGATTTGCCCCCTCGACCAATACTGAGCACATCTCACATAGACGAGAATGAGAATGGGAGCAGGAAAACGTTGGATACCATCGTGATTAATGAAACATCTGATAGTTTGTGCTTTTGACAAATTACATCATATACCACCGCCTGTCAAGAAACTATGTTTGCATGCGCCGAGCTTCCAATTCCCTAATCACCAAAATTCGTGCAACTGAATATGACAAGTATCCTTGAAAGCTGGCGTTTGTGACATGCGTTGTTTATACTTGTGTGTTGTGGCTGCAGGTCAGATGAGACTTGGAGCATTTGGAGTGGGAGCTGGCCTTCGGGCTTAAATTGGAGTGCTGACCTGTGACTTGACTCATAACTTGTCCAAGCTTGCCTCGTGACTTAGCATGGGAATGGGGCATGTGGCTTTTATAAACTCTAGATTTAGGATAATGCAAAAGATTTATGCATAGATCTTTAGGTTTAGACTAGAGTTAAGCCACTTTAAAACACACTCCTCCTTGATAATAACTAAGTGAAAAACTATAAATATGTTTAGAATTTGTCAGAAGAACTACAGTGTTATTGATAACTTGTCCTGAAGATGGATTTTGTTGTGGATCCAAAACCTCCACGACAAGCTATTAATAGCACTGTGGTTCTTCCGACAAATTTTAAACAAATTTCTCACCACAGAAACCTAAATGAGCAAACTATAAATATATCTAAATTTAATATTTTGGGCAACATTTTTGTATTGCGGGTCAAAAAGGGAGAAACCAGAGGATTTCTGCAACATGAGCTTGATGACGAATCTGGAGGTTAAGATATTGGCCAAAAGACTGAAGAAAACAATAAATAAAGTAGAGAGTGGTGGAAGTACTCTCAGAAATACCATTGCATTTTGGTAGCTAATAGAACTAATGGCCTGGCCATTCAGGGTAGCAGTGATGACCTACAAACAAAAGATTGGTTTTGGAGGAGGACCAGTGAGTCCGAGAAGAGAGGGCCTCGTCCGAACCCTACTAATCCACCTCCTTGCAAGCCATCTTCTTCATTGTCATTGCCACAACCGAACGCAATATGGGGGAATGATTGAGAAGAACGCGTAAAGGTCTCCTACGAAAGGTTCCCCCGGGTGGAGGAGGAGCCACCATAAGTATACATGTATTCACAGTCTCCATTATTGTTGCAAGTAAAGGCTGGAAGCGTTTGGCACAGAGAGCTTGTTCAGAGGACCGTTCTATAAGTGGAGGACTGGTAAGAATCATATATTGGAGTTGGTTGTTGATAGCAATAACTACAGAGCATGCACTGCGTCCATATCAGATCACTTCCCGTGTCCAGAATCGCAGAAAAGGACAATACCGGGGTACAAATTGCCTGTGCTTATATCTCAGTTTTTAATGTCTCTCTTGACTGCGTTGGACTGCTCGTTTCAAGCGCTGAGTGGATGTAATATTTGGAGAGAGCAGTGAATCTATATGCAAAAAAATTCTACTCTCAATCCATTCAGCGCTTGCACCAAATTAAAGTTGGTTACATGCTAGCATTCCATCCAAGTAAGGCATACAGATACAGACAACAATAACAAAGGAATAAGCAGACGAAGCCGGCGCTTGCAGGTAACTGCGGGAGATGTAGATACTGATTCTCCGGCCATACCGATCGAGAGATATTATTTAGTAACTTAAGTTGGAAAGGAATGAAGGGAAAATATGTTCCTTTTCCGAACCTTGGCGAAGAGCTTCTTCAGCCCCTGAATCTCTGCCAATAGCTTCTTCCGCCATACAGTCTCAACTGAACCTATTATCACTGGGACTGTCCGATGCTTAAAATGCTCTACCCGGAGGAAGTTGTACAAGCAATCCGGTGCTTCTAAGGTACGGGATCATAGCATGCTGTTATTCTTATTCCTGGCACTAAGTGTGGTTGGGAGGGGGCAAATTATAGGGAAAATATGTTCTAGTCCACTTGAGACCATTGTATTTATATTGATTTGAGGTAGCAAGTTCCTTCCACATCATTATACCAATATGTGTGAAGCGTTGTTTTGAAATTCAAACTTAGATTCAAACTTAGATAGGCATTATTTTGAAACTCGAATTTAGAGTATATTTTTTAATCTAATCTCATATATATAATTTGAATGATCTTAATAGTTATGATTAAGAACATATATTTCTTTTTAAAAAATTGTTTAAATCCAAAATAATATATATATATATATATATATATATATATATATATATAAACTTTACAAGCAAATTTCCTTATTTCTTCTTAAAAAAATAGTTCAAATCCTAAAAAGTAAGATATATATAACATGGTAAACTTTACTAGTAAATTCACTAGAGAAGGACAAATATTTTTCCAAAATCTGTGACAAAGCCCACTTAATATTTACAAAATACATAAGTCATATTTGCATCTTAGCTAGATGGAAGAATTTGATAATTTGATGGATAAATTTTCAAAAGTCTTAAATTTAACGGAAATCCTCAAAAGTCGTCAATTTAACTATCAATTTAACCCTAAACGTCAACAAAAGTCGTCGAATCGTGTCACAACCATGTCGGAACCATCAAATTCAACAAGTTACATTGATTTGAAATTCCTATCTAGATTATAACTAATAAATTACTACAATACCATGTCAATATTGTGAATTTAAAAAAAAAAAAACATAAATTTCTACTTGGGCCGTACACTACTTATGCATCAACCATACTCTAAACGAACATTATAGTTTTTACATAATACAGGTTACCATGTCAAAATGTTTTAAGGATTATATCAATCCTTTCATAATATAATAGGGTTCTTTGTTTAATTATTTAAATATATGGACATTATCATAGTTTATAATAATTTTCGACATTGTTTATGTTACGTTTTAATATTATATAATATAAAGATTTATTTAATATATTAAATTAAAATTTTAATTTTTGAAAAAATAAAGAAATTTTACAAAATTTTGAATATGTTTGAAGTATAAAACTCAACATCACTTAAAAACATATTAAAATCTTTTCTTAATATTCAAGTTTATTTGCAATTTTCAGTTTTACAATTTTTATCTTTAAAAATTGCATCTCTAAAATCATCATGTGCTACATGTTTGGATTAATTTTTAAGATTATTTTTTTTTGGAGTATGATAATTTCAGCCTCCCACCTCCTTTACATGTTTAATCACTCAAATTCAACTTGATGATAATATTTTCAACAATCCCCTACCATTCATTATTTCATCTTTTTACCTCCTTTACATATTTTGTCACTGAAATTGATAACAACATTTTCAACAATCCCATACCATTCATTATTTCAGCTTTCAACCTCCTTCACATGTTTTAGCACTCAAGTTGATAACAACATTTTCAACAATCCCATGTCATTCATTATTTGAGCCTCCCACCCCCTTCACATATTTTATCACTCAAGTAAATAACAATATTTTTTAGTGATAACAACATTTTCAACAATCTCATGCCATTCATTATTTCATCCTCCCACCTCCTTCACATGTTTTATCACTAAAGTTGATAACAACATTTTAAACAATCCCATGTCTTTCATTTGGATGAGTGCATCAAAGTTGACAATCATAGATTACTTGTCCTCCATCTTTTGGAGTATCACTCAAGTTGATAGCAACATTCTCAACAATCCCATGTTGTTTACTTGAACCAATGCATCAAACTTCACAATCATAGATTACTTGTCCTCTATCTCTTGGAACTCCATTAAGAACCACATAAACTTAAGACCATGTTACAAGATAAAGAAAAGAGAAATTTACAGTAATTTATGAACTTCCAATACAATACAATGAGAAGGAAAATATAATCTCAAAAAATGTATTAAAAACATTAATATGGAAAGACTAATTGAGATTTCCATTAAAACAAATCCTCTTTGTAAAAAAAATAAATCTTTCCACAAACAAAAGCTTATCTAATATTCTGACTAACCTAATTTTTTTTTTTAATTTTATAAACTTATTTATTTTACAATACAAAAAACTTTTTAATTATATTTATTTATTTTTATTTTATTAACTTGTTTACTTAAACTTTTAAAATACTTTATATTAAACTATTAAAATTACAATGTTTTTAATGAAATAATTATATTTCTTTTTATACATTTAATCATAATATAATTTTTGTATTGAAAAAATATTATGAAATTTTTTATATCACTTACTAATATTAATATTTTTTAGGAAGTAACCTATAATTATTATTATTATGGTGGATTTTTTTAAGAAAAATAATCAATAACCATAAGAAAAATAAATTAAGTGTATATATCTCATTTATACACCATTCACTTTAAAAACTATTTTCTGTCCATGTTGACAAAGTTTATGCACCGTCTATGTTTATGGGCTGTCCATCAATCCGTAGGACGAAGAAAACGACTTTGCCTCCTATAAATACGATGCATCGCCCTGATTACCGCATAATCTTCTGACCTCAGGAAATATCTCTAGGGAGTTGTAGGAGAGATATGGCTGGGCACTCGGCTAGATCCTTCGGTGCCTACAAAGGGCTGATTATTACTTTGACGTTATTGCTCTCAGTATTTCGTTTGATCCAATGCATGCATGTATCCAAATTTCCAGTACATGAAGTGATTGGTGTGAGAATACCAGAGGAACCCCTTAAAGGATTGAGAATAGATCTTCTGCATACAGATTCACCGCTCTCTCCATTCTCTCCAGGTAATATTACATCCACTGAGCGTTTGAAACGAGCAATCAAACGCAGTCAAGACAGACTAGAAAAATTACAGATGTCTGTTAATGAAGTGAAGGCAGTGGAGGCTCCAGTATATGCAGGAAATGGAGAATTTCTCATGAAGATGGCGATTGGCACGCCATCATTATCCTTTTCTGCAATCCTGGACACCGGCAGTGACCTGACATGGACGCAGTGCAAGCCCTGCACTGATTGCTATCGGCAGCCAACTCCAATCTATGA
>ML847050.1:20059-35048 GCA_009831015.1 Picea engelmannii
ATATATATTAGCACAGCTACAATTATGTGGCCGATAGGTGGATTTAGGTTAAAATTAGGGTTTCTAAATTAAATATAGTTATAAGAGTTTATTGGCTACAATTTTTTCTATGCTAACTTATGCATTGCAAGTAAACTTAAGACTAAGGTTTTATTTCTACGCTTCAAATATCTGCTAACTTATGCATTGCAAGTAAACTTAAGACTAAGGTTTTATTTCTAAGCTTCAAATATCTATTACCTATTGAACATAGAACAATACTTGCAACAAATTTGATCTATGACAGTATTTGTAACAAAGTTGATTTAGCACATGTAACAAAGGAGAGTATTCTTAACAAATAAACTTATTGGTATGTAACAAAGGATAATATTCGCTTAGGGCATGCAACAAAGGAGAGTATTAGCCCATGCATGATTTAGCGCATGTGACAAAGGCCAGTATCAGCCCATGAATGATTTAGCACATACAGTATTAATGGAGTTACAACAAACATTCTATCCAATGTCCAGAGTTTCAAAGAAGAAATATGAAAGAGAAAAAGATACTAGACAAAAAAACTTAATGAGTAAGTAAATAATCGCATTCCTACAAACAACATCTCGAGGGCATTTCTTCTCGTAAATCTCCTCGACCTTTTTCATATCCCCAAGCTCATCCGAAACAAACTCTGCATATTATCTCACAAGATGATGATTGCAAGGTTCAATTTCCATGGCCTTTTCATAATATTTGTTGGCCATGGATCTCTGCATCCACACTCTATTCAAATACAGGTCACTTCACAAACACGCCGCCCCCACACCCACTCACAGTAAATAATGGCATTCCTACAAACAACATCTCAAGGGCATTCCTGCTCGTAAATCTCCTCGACCTTTTTCATATCCCTAAGCTCATCCGAAACAAAGTCAACATATTATCTCACAAGACGATGATTGCAAGGTTCAATTTCCATGGCCTTCTCATAATATTTGTTGGCCATGGATCTCTGCATCCACACTCTATTCAAGTACAGGTCGCTTCACAAACACGCCGCCCCCACACCCACTCACAGTAAAAGAAGCAATGTACACATTGAAGCAATGAGCTTAACATACAAATTGCACCACTCACCCACTCAGAGTGAAAAAACTTAAAAGATAAAATGTGCAGTGCTACTGAAACATATGAATGGGTAATATTAAAGAGTAAAAAACCTAAAATCTTGGGGCGTTACTGAAACCAGTGTATTGGTAATATTAAACGGTTGCGCTTGAGACCAGTGGGTAATATTAAATAATAACAGAGTGAAAAAACTTAAAAGATAAAATGTGCAGTGCTACTGAAACATATGAATGGGTAATATTAAACAGTAAAAAACCTAAAATCTTGGGACTGAAACCAGTGTATTGGTAATATTAAACGGTTGCGCTTGACACCAGTGGGTAATATTAAATAATAAATGTGGTTGTTGCATTCATATCATAGAAACCAAAACATCAGAAATCAAAACGCTTCAGGAATATGAAGCGGCTTGTGCCTATTTTCGAGCGACCCTATTTCATATAAATAAAATAAATAATTTTACAAAAAGTAGTGACAATCATATATTGTTACAGTGATTTTTTAATCATGTTTCGTAAAAGTGAAAAAGTAAACATGATAAACGAATGATTTTATAAATGCAAGGGAGTTAGTTCTTGCATTCTTATTCATTGATTTGGATGTAAGATGAAGAATATACCAGCATCTTCACTTTCAGGCCATCAGATTAAATTCTGTAATTAAAAGAATGATTAATCCAGCAATTCCAATAGGGGGGACACCTATCTGCGTAATTAAAATTAACATAATTTTTTTTTTTTTAAATTCCCATTTATATATATATAAATATATATATATATATTAACATTTACTTAAACAAAGTTAAATTGAAAATGAAATATTTATGAT
Organism: Picea engelmannii; assembly: GCA_009831015.1. Classification (NCBI taxonomy): domain Eukaryota; kingdom Viridiplantae; phylum Streptophyta; class Pinopsida; order Pinales; family Pinaceae; genus Picea; species Picea engelmannii. Next base: position 21,995 of record ML847050.1, read on the forward strand.
GTTATATTGTTAAATCCAATTAAGGATAGATTTTCTGAAAAATGATGATGATAATGATTATGGAATTTGGTTTATGGCACTTTAAGTAGGTAAAAAATTGATGGTGATGATGATGATAATGAAGAATTTTATGAAAAGTGATGATGATGATGGAATTTGGTAAAAAATTGATGATGATGATGATTGAATTTGGTTTATGACACCTTAAGAAGGTAAAAATTTACATGATGATGATGATGCATCATTGAGATTGAACTTGGTTTATTATTGATGATGATATGATGAATTTTTTTTATGGGATCTTATGACAAATCCTTTGAAATTGAAATCTAATGTGGGTATAAGTTGGACACCCTAGGAGAAAATGTTTTTTATCTTCAACCATCTTATGTCACAAAGGTGACAGTATTTCATCCCATAGTATTTTTGAGATACTTTTGATCTTCTAGATTAGGGTTGATCCCCTCCTTATAATATCTTAATTTTCTTTTCCCGTCTCACTCTTTCTCACACCACAATTTCTCCTTAAACTTTGTTGTAATAATAATTTTAATATTATCTTTGTTCTACAATATCGTCTCTTCTTTTGTTCCCCACATGTCTTAATCCATAAATGAATTCCATGTCTAAGTGACATCTAATAATTTAAAATGGGTAAAACAAATACAAGGTTTGGAAGAGCATGAAATTTAATTACGGGAAATTCAAGTAATTTTTGAAAATATGTGATTAAATTTAAATCCATTTTTTACATCTGATTTGATTCAATTTCATTATTTAAATAAAAAAAATAATTATGTTTTCTACAAATATAGTCTATTCCATCTTATAACATCAAACTAATGGAAAGTACAATCCAAACTCCTCCCCTCTTTAAGATTCACGCTGAGTAACTTTCAATCTGTCACAAGACAAGTTGCTCAGAGTTACTTCATAACAACCCTTTAATACACATTCTCAAAGCTAGATTTGAAAAGATAAATAAATTAATAAATAACTGGAAAATTAAAGACATACAGGAAAAGCGGATAGCTCCAAAAAAAACTATCAGACCAGAGCCTTTCCAGTGGGCGCCTTTCTCCAACATGCAAATTCATAAAGATAAACTGATGGGAAATACAGAAGAAGGGTATGGTACTTCTTGGCATCCAGAATCATAAGAGAAGACGAGCAATCATGAATACATCTGATAAGAAAAAAGTGTATAGAAATAATTAATCAAATCTAATCATATGCATGAAAATAATTGATCATTTCACCCCAATTCCATAGTTTAACTATATAAATGAATCCTCACTCAAATTTGATTTTTGTGTAAGATGTTCTTCAATACAAATAATCAGTAATAAATACCACACCTATCCAAATAATTAAATAAAAAAATCTACTTAAATCCCTGAAATCAATTAAAATAATAACAACAAAATAGCTAGCAATTTTAATTATTATTTAACAAATGTTCAATTACAATCATAAAAATAGAATGAAAATGTGTCTGGCTTATAATTGCACAAAATTGTGAAAAGATTACATTCAATGAGAAATAAAAATTTCTTTGATTAACAATAAGAAAGTTACATAAACAAAGAAAGAAAATACTAAATCTGTTGTGGGTGGAAAATCCACTGGCTGGTTTCCTCGCCCCTTGTAAATAAAATGGTAAAATGGCCATGTGGACACTGAGCATTTAACCTCCCTACGATGCCAAAATTTTCCAGCCCTTTCCTTTTCCTGAATGTTGCCTTTAATATCCTTATAATCGTAAGTGACGGTTACTACTCTCTGTAACAAATTAAATATAATATTATATCTATTTAAGGAATCATTTTAGTTTATCCATTGTACTTTATCTCCATACTCCGGGAGTTATTTGCTACCTGTACCATTTTTCTCGACGTAAATTTTGATGTGGCATACCCAATAATGTATCGTATGTCACCACAATTTAATTGCAATTGTTGTAGCAGAGGACATGAACCCTAATTTAGCTCGTCCTTAAACTTCATAGTCTCCTAATTTAAATGGCTTCAAAGTTTATTTAAGACATGAACCCTAATTTAGCTCGTCCTTAAACTCCATGGTCTCCTAATTTAAATGGCTTCAAAGGTTATTTATTTATGGAAAAACTCTTGCGCTTTTAATTATATCAGACACCATCGTGAGTTTGGACAAAAAGTAAGAGGGAGAGAAAACATTCATTTGAATATCTTGTAGGGAAACATGATGAATCAACTGCACAACTTGGGAAGGTCATCTTATTCTTAGCAAAATTTGTGAGAGATTACACAAAGCACCAATCTCTCAATTTGATTCGAGCTCCTAGATTCCCTCAAAATTATTCACTTCTTCTTATATTTCTACATAGATCCAGTGCCCCAGAAACAAGAATATAGAGATTACTGGCAATCTCGTTCTTCAGAGATATATCTACTTTTGGTTGAAAGTAAAACGAGCTGAGCCATCTTTTCAATAGTTGTTAATTTTCCATCTCTTGTCTTTTTATGCGAGGTTTTAATGATCCTACTTCCTTCATAAATTTCTCCTGTAATCAAAAGAAGTGTCCCATCTATAATTGTTGCACCATTGAGCATGGTAGCTTGAGAATTGTCCATAGAATTCTTGTGCAGGGTTTTCCCAAAGAAAACTTCGTCAATATTAATTTGATTGTTTCATGATTAATGACGATATGACACTTAAGACACCAGTCTATGCGTAATGGGTAACTTGTTCTTCGGCTATCAAAAGGGTTAGAATAGACTTGATTTCCGCTTTCCCCAATAGTTCATACTAATTGGCGTGTTTTGCAGCAAGGACGCTGTCCATTTTAAGGAGCAACACCTTTAAGCCAATTGGTATGTTATGTTTTGTCCTTCAGAGAAGTGTTTACGACCTTATTCATCTGCAACAACCCCGGTAACTACAAATTTGAGAGAAATGATGGATGACGCAGCTTCCATATCATGCATTTTGGTTATTAGGGTTTGTGAACCCTAGTTTACCCCTTGTCACAACGTTCAACTTCTTGATTCACGTTTGTCATTTCTTTGATTGCATCTTGCAAATTATCTTTACCTTCAAAGATAGTTTGGTAAGTGTTCAAAGAATCTGTCTAAATGCTATAGTTAAAGGTGATGCCAAAGTTTTCTCTTGGATCGCTGAAACACATGGACAGCTGAAATGTACATAGCTCTGAGGAAATTTAAAATTTGATTTCAAATGTGGTAATTTCAAAGGTTAATCAATGTGGCAATCATATGGTGGTACAGTGATTTCTTAATATGATTCGGTAAATGTTAAAAAGTAAACAGGTTAACTAAGAATATGCCACAATCTTCAATTGTTAGCCATCAGATTAGAATTTTAGATTAAAAGGTGATTAATTGTGCCCATCTCCAATAGGTATACGCCTTTGGGCATAATTAAACTTAAAGGTCTACACCTATTGATAATAGACACATTTAATGATCTTTTAACCATAAATTTCAATCTTATAGTTATCAATTAAAATGAACCAAATCTCAAATTCATAACTTTCTAGCATTTTTAAAAGCTTCCATTAACTTATCTACTTTTTAATATTTACTTAATACACATTACACTTATTTATTTATATATATATATTTAAATACATTAATTAAATGTAATATATTATGACATAAAATTTTATACTTACCTACTTTTATATATATATATATATATATATATATATATATATATATATATATATATATATATATATAATCTTTATTGTAATTAACCATGTTACTAATTATGTTACTAATTACTCCATATAAAGAAAATACTCTAAATTTGTTATTGAAGAATCATTCTAATAGGGTGAAGTGATAAGTCCTAATGGAATAAAAGTTATGAATAGAACTTGTTTAAAAATGTTTAGGTTTAGTTTAATTTGATAAAAAAATATTATTTTGGTTTGGTAAGGCTTGGCAAGTGTTAATTATAGGGTTTTAGATTTATGATTAAAACACAAGAAAATTTTGCAACATATGGTTCATGATGATCATTAATAATTTAGACATGGATCAAACATAATCAATTTTAATGTAATGATTATAAAAAAAGTTAAATTGAGTTGGAAACTTCAAATGTTTCTTATGTAATGAATGTTTAAAGCTAATTTAATTTGCATTTTTTGATCAATTATATTTTGTAGAATATATAAGCTTTAGGTTTAGTTTGCATTCAGTTTTTATGGAATAAAAAATTAGGTTCAGAAATGATAAGAGCAAGTAACTTGACTTCTCTAGTCTATAGTTGAGAGAAACATGATTTTCTCTTTATCCCTATTTTTATCTTGCTAATTAACATAAGTTTTCTTTACTTATTTTTTGTTGATAAAAATTATTAAAAATTATAATAGCAGACTCTCTGGTGATCATAGTATTAAGTTCTTTGTAGAAGAAATATCAAAATCTAATACAGAAATCCTAGGGGTAATATCTTTTCCAAAGATTGAATTATTTATTTATACAAAAGATTAATATTATTTTCTTCAAAATAAATGAACAATGTATTCATAATGAATTTTATTATAAAAAAAAACAACACAAAAGAATTGTAACCACATTACTTTTGAAACCCTATAGGAATAGTCAAGGAAGAATCGTTGAATGTCAAACAAAGATTCTATCGTAAACTAAGTAGAAATTATGGAGATAATGATTTCCAAAACTATCTGTCGCTTTATCGAACTCCTTAATGAGGAGACGACAAAACTTTTTAAAGAAAAAAATACTTGCTTATATTGTTGTTGAATATACAAACTAACAAAACCCTCGTTGTACAGGCTTGATGAAACTAGAAACGGACTAATACATCATTACCTCAATTTTCTACATAGTCATTCCGGTGAGCTACGACCCTAGATGTCGGTCGTCGTTCCTCTTTACTGTATCTCTACGATGGTTTCCCTTAGGTAGAGATTTAACCGTAATCCCCAAGACTCCTCTGCAAAGAACGCAGAGATTAGAAATCAAAATGAAAGAAATAATTGTAATACAAATACAAAGAGAAAGCTCCCAGGTCAAACCATTACCTGTTGGTGAATGTCGGGTGAAACCCTCGAATGGTTTCGGGACATTCCCTTGGTATATTATCCTCCCTGTAGAAACAAGAATTGCCATTCGTTTACCAAGATAATGAACGGAAGCTGTAAGTTTACCAACTGGGAATAAGGGTTTAGCGTTACCTATTGGAAAGTTTCCCACGATTATTGTTAAATGACCCCGCGTTTTTCCTGAAAACTTTCGTTGGATGGATTAATGTCGATCCTGGCATTCTTCTGACTCTTGGAGCAACAGAATAAAACCTTGAGACAAATTTGAACTAGATAATAGCTTCAAAACAAACTAACCTGTGACTATGAAAACGATACAGGATTTTCAATAAATAAACGAACCTGTAAAGTTGTTTAACCTCTGATCCGAGGAGCGGTAAAATCATATCTTTTTAGCAGTAAAAATCACATACAGAACCTCCATGGAAGGAGAAGGAGGGGAGCTTTGGTTCAACTCTCACCTCATGGAATTGACTCAACGACGAAGAGCAAATTGGCATACATGAAACCCCAAGATGAGATTTAAGACTCGTACTGTACTGGTAGTATGGGCTAAGTAGCCATTAAAAGCACACAATACGAATGTAATCCAAACTGGAGTTGAAACACACAGGCGTATTAATTGAACTCCTTGCGTGATGGCATTTGGCACCTCCATCCTTCGTGGAATGGATTGGAAGTATGACAACCACAGTAGCCACCTACGTAGCCATGACTCGGCGTTGGTTTAGTCACTAGTTACGAGCTTACCACTGATGTGAAGATTTGGCTAAATACAACATGGATATTCGATCCACTATAACCTCTTAAATTCACTAGACATAACCTTTAATGCTAATCAGTGGAAGGTTGAATCTTTTAATAAATATTTTATATAATGGAGAAAAGAATTTAGAATCCTTTGGGTGATTGATTGTTATATATATTTCTTATGTAAAATGGTACTTAGGGGATGGGGAGTTTAGAGATGAAAAAAAAAATACGAAGACTTATAACAGTGGGTAAAAGTAATTATACGTATAGATTAAAGGTTTGGTTTGTATGAGATGGCGGAACCATTCTTTACGAAATAGATAGTTTCATATGATTTGGACGTATCGAAAAGGTCCCAGGTCGGACCAAGCAACCATAATAATTGCAACAATTAATACTAAGGATTAATGTATCACTTTACCCATAATTGAACGAAGTGAATGATGAATTTTACGTGCAAGTGAATGGATGTTAATAGAAAAATGATGGCATTGATAATAATAATCTATTTTTAAGGTCATGGTCAAGCCACATCAAATTGGTGTATGAGACTCCTTTGTTTGTGGGATAAGGTACCTCCCTCCGCTCAGCAATTTGACTGGTAAAGTCTATAGAGGTATACATACACTTGATACTAGACATTTAGCAAGTTAGAGTTTTCAACATGTTATGGGAAAATAATGACATGTATTAATGAAAGTATCAGTCATTGATATGATTTAAGAATTTGACCAGAGTAACTTTAATACTAGCATAGCCACAATTACGTGGCTGATTAACGCCGAAAGGCATATTAAAACGAAACGCGGCCAGCACAGAAATGAAACGCCAGCACAGAAACGCAACCACCACTTTGTGCGAATATCTTAATATTTTTTAATCAGGTAGACGTGGCAATAAGTTAGTGAACACAATAATTTTTAAACATGATTAGGTAAATGTAAAAAAGTAAACATATAAACGAATGTCTTTATAACAACTTGGAAGTTAATGGATGAAATCAGAGCCATTCATTTATTGTGACGACTAAGAATATTCGAGGCATATTTAATCTCGTCCATAGAAAACGTATTAAGAACTAAAAACCTATTAAATGTGCCCATTGTCAATAGGTGTACGCCTTTCGACGTAATTAAATGCACTATTATTAGCAAACAACATAGATATATTATTATTATTATTATTAATTTAAATTGGTAATAGGAGACATTACATAAATGCTATGGTTTTCCATCTGGATTTTCATTGCAATACTAACACAAACATAATGACATGACATCGCCCTCTATGCTTCTTCCACAGTGTATCGTTACTCGCCAGCTGATATAACCTATCCATCATATAATCTATTCAGGCTTTAAAGTGTGTGATCTTTAACATTGTTGAGTGAGCCCAAAAGATCCAAAGGTTTGTAGTTTCTTTTGAACGATGGTCAACAAAGATTTTGAGATGAAACTTGCACCTTTGTGTGTATCTCTGAAAGCACTGCAAAATAAAATAGTAGTTTAAATGTTCTATCTTTTAGTTGTTTTCGGTAATTTTTTTAGTTTGATTTTAATGGTTAGATCTACAGATTTGAGTGGCTAAGTTTGTATAATCCAAGTGTTCTAGAGGTTTTTTAGCAAACTGAATCCATTTATACATTTACAAATACAATTTAAATAATAGAAAATAGTTGATCATTAAAAGCCAATATAAATGCCTCCCAAAACTTTTTTGTATCCATTGGCTTAAATATTTATTTATATATATATATACACTTCTACCATGTCATATATATATATATAATACACTTTAATATATATATATATATATATATATAAGAATACTAAATGTAAATGTAATATATTATGACATATAAATTATATCTACCTATAAGTAAATAATTGTAACATGTTTACTATAAAAGATATTATAATCTTGATTGGATCTACCCATGTTACTAATTACTCCATATAAAGAAAATACTCTCATAACGTGAAGTGATGAAGCCCTAATGGAATAAAAGTGATGAACAAAACTTGTTTTAAATATTTATGTTTAGTTTGCATTTGGTTTGGTAGGGCTTGGTGTAATGTTTTCAGCTTATGCTATGTAGCTTCCTTTTGTATGATTTAGCTTATCGTTGTTTAGTGTTGTTGGTAAATGCTTGGCATATATTTAAAAAAAAGGAAATCATATTGTCTAACATATTGCATGCAATTTATTACGTAGTAGATAAAAGGGATAGGCAAGGCATTTTATTATGATTCAAAATCCCAATTCATAATAGCATCCAAAATACTTGTGGTTGTAAGTATAACATAAATATATTTTCAGCACATTAGTATTAATAACTATAATAATAGTTGTAAATAACATCCTAATTTCATAGAAAACCACTATAATGTTACACGATAAACAAAATAAATCAACATGTACTTTATGCCTCTGTCTCAACTGGTTAAAATCCTTTTGCAGAATCCTTCTATCAAGGTAGATCAACCCTCATAATGTTGAACTACTCTGCTAACCCCAAGAATCTCTTAATGAGTGAGACTCGACTCTCCTTAAACATGTCTTGGAAATTTATGGAATGTGTGGAATGTTTCAATCAACCCCTTCATATAATCAATGATTAGACGTATACATAACATCCATGTTGTGTGTCCCTCGTCTAATTACTAGTTTTGGGGTACCTCGTGCTGCTTCAGTGGCTGGGTGGAGAAGGTGAAGGTTATCCCCATAGCTTATTCAATGGGTTCATAAATTATATAGTACGAGGTATAATTGTTAGAGAAACATGATCGTGAAGCAATAAAATAAAAACAAATGTGGAAATAAAACACAGAAGATACACAATACAATAGAGACATAGATATACGTGGTTCACCCAGTGTGGGCTACGTCCACCAAAGAAATTATTTGTTCCTTCCTTTTTATTATCCAACAAATGGATGGATACAACCTACAACACACCCGTTGTAACTTCCTCTTATTTCTCTCACAGTCTCCTCTCTCATAATACAATATTCGTAATGATACACAACCGCAATACAATTCTTCATAAAAGAGGGTTTCCTTCTAGGGAAAAAAACTCTAACATAACTTATATCGTCATATCTGCGACCTTATAATGAACAGTCTGGATTTACTATGAGATTACAATATACATTTACAAGGCAATTTCTCCTTCTGGGGCTTCACCCTTGAACCCCCATCGGAGAACGTTGTTCCATGAACCCTCGCTTTGGGCCTGCTTGCCCCCGGACCCCCCAGCCGGGGGGATGAGCCCCCCAGACCTCACAGGGGGGGAAAGCCCCCCCTAGAACCGCCCCACGTTGAGGAGTGTACAGTATTCCAGGGTGTACAGTCTTCATGGGGTATAACCACATCTGAAAAGAAATACCTATGAATTAGGAAGATAATCAAGCTCCATAACCAATAATCTCCCACTTGGAGACTGATCTCAACAACTCCACCTCTGATTATAGGAATTATGAGTTGCAGAGCAACAAATAATAACACATAAATCATCATAAGAACACAAATATATACTCAAAACTCACATATTCATTAATGTACAAAATAATGATACATCTCTCTTACACAAAATATATTTGTGAGGCCTCATAATATAACATTGAGGTTCTCATAAAAAGATGCCCAATATAGCATAACAATGTCCAAAACTATCTCCACAATATCTCCAAGAATATCTCCATCCCTAACTTCACTCATTGTCCTCATTGTTGATCATACGTAGACTTCTAGAATAAGTCTACTTACATTAATAATAATTTCATCATATAATTAGCACAAGTATGAATTTTTCCTTCATACTCCCCCTTAATGAATACTTGTGATTCAAACCAGATATCTGATTTGTCTTCATTTGTGTCTTTTGTATTCTGCATCACCTTTAGTCTTAGACATCCTCTCTGCATCATCTTAATTCTTCTTCATTTTCATTTGTTTCTTCATTTGACTTTGTCTTCCTGAACTATATCTGAGTCAATCATCTGAACTGCATCATCTTCATATCAAGGATTTTTATCTTACCCTTGATCTTCCCATGGGTTGTCTATGGCTTACCCTCAACCAATACATTATATCCTAGGTTTTCTCTGCTTACCCGTAACCATTACAACCGTAAACTAGTTTTTCATTGTCACAAACCATTCATTACATCAAGTGGTTTTAGCTGACCACAAACTTACATTTGACATTACAAAGTGGTTTTTGGGTTACCACGAACCAATAAAATGACTCAAATCAATGACTCAATAAACTGACAACTCTTTCTTAATCATGTACAACTGACTTTAATAACAAATGACCTTTGAGGGACCAACTAACTCATGAACTTTATATGGGAGATATTTTTGTACATTTGAACACTTCAACCTGTAAAATCCTTTCAACATGAACATAACATTTTTCCATTGAGGGACATCTATACATCCACATTGTACTTGTATATAAGGCTTTGAAATTTCTTTGTTCAAACACTTTTGATTATCATGATTTTTAAGACCACAAATACTGCATGGATATAAATTCCAACATTTTTCTTTGGCATGTCCTGTTCTTCCACACCGACTTCAACATTCTTTATTCTTTTGCTCATGCTTTTTTACTTGGTTGGATGTTTTGGTTGTTGCACTAGGTTCATTGCTTCTACTACTACTTGTAGATGATTCATTTGTTGTTGATGATTCTGATTTCACAAATTTGATGTCTCCATTGCTTGTATTTCATTCATAACCAAGGCCTTCATTTCTTGGTCTTACATATACTTGTATGGGCTTATGAATACCTTGAGAATTCTTTCCTAAACCTTTACCATTATAACCCATTTTATTCAAAAGTTTTGAACCTATTCCCTTTGTATGTTTTTCAAAGAAACCTATTTCAACGTCATCAATATCATCATGATCATCATCATTTTGAGCATCATCATTTGGAACATTATTTGGAGCCTCCTAAAAAGAGAGAGAGATATGTACATCAATGTTATTATCATCAACCAGAAAACAAGAATCACCCGAACTATCAATCTTCTTAATCAAGTCACTAGTATCACACATTGCATCACACTTTATTTTTTCTTGTTGCAGTTGTTTGACTTCATTTGCGAGTGTTGACAATACATTCTCCTTTGCCAATAGTTCTTTTTGTAGTGATTCTATCAATTTGTCCTTTTGATGTTCACTTTTAAAAATATCATCCATAAATTGATCTAATGATGTCATTTTTTTTCCTAGCGTGTCAATGCCTTTTGTAGCAGAGAAAACAAATTCATGATAGAGATCATTGTCTCGTGTCCTGAATTCTGCAACTTTTCCCATTATTGATTGATTTTGTTTTTGTATTCTATCTATTTCTTGCAAATCATTTTCGAGGTCTTGTTGTAATAATTCAATTTCTTGAATAGTTGTTTGAAGTCTTTTCCCTCCTTTACCCATTATGAATTATGGAATCACACTCGCTCGTTGAAGAATAAACACAATAACCAGGGTGTCGGGTACAACCAATCATGCACCCTTCTTTCAAACAACAACAATAATATTTGGGTGTCGAGTACCACCGAACATGAACCCAAAATGTTCCACTATAGCAACACTTGAAACTTTGTTCTCAAATAGAAAATTTTACAAGACTTCAATGACAGTTTCACCCTTAAATTTTACTTTTACTTTGACCTACAAAATTCACTCACACTTCCTAACTTTTGGACTTAATAATAACTTAACTTTAAGAGAACTTATCTCTCATAGTAGAAAACTCCTCCACAATAGCTTGTTACTGTCGTTGAAAATCGTAGAAATGGCGGGAAAGACACCCATGCTCTTACTGTTAAACTATATATGGATCCACTAAGATAATAGGTACTCGCCCACAATCACATTTCTGACGACAACCCAACTTTGAGGAGCCTAGTCAAAATTTATGTTGGGAAGAAGACCATMTTTGGTTGTGGAAGATCCCCACAAAAAACGGTGAAGAAAGCAAACAATGTATACAACAAACCCRGATTTTCACATCATAAAAAATTTAGAAATTGTTGATTTCAGTACATATCCTCAACAATGAAGAAGAAGAGAACAAGGTTGTACTGATAAGAAACATAATTATAAATCCCCTTTTTCAACTTCTTTCGTGACTACTTACCTCATGTTTACCAGTACCTTCATATATATACATAATCATCCTCTCGTTAAAACCGCTATAGTAGGTCTTCTTCAATATATGATTCTCTTCATATTATAGTTTCCACAGGCTCAATAAAATTGTTGGTAGCCGATGCAAATGACCTAGTCCATGTTTGATATGGAGAATATTTGTAAAGGCCAATATACGCTACCTGAGATCTTTTCTACTAGCAAAATCATGCAGTGCTACATGAGAAGTTAGATTTAAAACATGCCCATGCCCTCCAACTAGAATGTTGACAACAATTAAATTAATGCATCCAATATTACAAGCCTGCGTTTTTGTGCTCCTCGGACCTCCTCTTGCATGTGGATAGGTTCACTTGAACATCAGGAACCTTTTACAACAATTGTGGGCCTTACATAATGTAACACCCTGTTTCCCCCAGATTGTAAATATAACTGAATTGGCCAAGGACTATGGAAAAAACTCATAAGTATGAATATGTGCTGTAAATGGACCTGCAGGAAGAGGTCAATGAATGTAAATGATAGTTTGAATTTATGGAAGAACTACTGAGAGGGGATGTGCGGAAAAGAGACCACGATGGTGGTGGAGGGCACCTTGAAACAGGGGCGTTAACTTCCACCAAGAATTAAAATATCGTATTTGGACTCCACTGGCCTGGAGAACCAAAAGCGGCTCGCTAGCCCTGAAATAAATGCCTTGCAGGCTGGTAGGTTGATGGATTGATGAGGGATGGGGAGGTGAACTGCCTATCCGTAGAGCCATCATGACTGACCAGCGCGACGGTAATCGTGCCACACGCAACCTCGCGAGAGGATAAGGCATATGGCAGAAGCGATTGAAGGGGCAGACGCGAGGGGAACTCTTGCGATTCTATGCAGAGTGAGTGACCGTAGAGAGGAGGGGATTACAACCTTCACTCCTGGGCACTGGCAGACAGAGAGACGCGGGTCTCAGGACATCGTGGTCTCAGCTCGGGGGTGGCTAGTGGTAAATCCATTAGGATTCGCTACGCCTACAGTTGGGTGGAAACGAGCACCCCTCTCAGCAGTTTCTTCCATT
>ML847051.1:3161-21813 GCA_009831015.1 Picea engelmannii
CAGTCCGGGCTTCGGCTCTGTTTTGAATTAAATGAAAACTTTGACAGTGTTTTGCAAACGGTTTGTGATGCGAGACCTCTGTTTGAATTGATGGTGTCAGGTCGGCGGTACCTCCTCTGTACCTGCATCTCCAAACACGAACTGGCCATTCCGACTGCGATGAACGTTGAGCGTGGTTTCTGGAATGACTTGGAATTCCAGTCACATCTGACATGCACGATTTAGTTTCCATGATTGCCCACTCCTATTAGCGCATGCCCTAGATTTTCTCTGATGTGGGGGTGATCACGCCATCATTGTTTTTCATACGTGGATATCAGCATGTGATTCCCTCTTCTAGCAGCAACAACCCGTGGAGAACGCCTCGGCCAAACGCTCGCTTGCCACTTTCACCAGCGCGCGACTCTGCGAAGAATCCCCTGTTAGTTGCTGAAAGTAAGTACTTCAATAGCGCGCCACTTTGTAGAAGACCCTCCTTAGCTGCGGAAAGCGTGTATTTTCCACAGCGCGCCACCCGAGAACTGATTTTAAAAACCTTTTAAGATTTGACACTTTCAACAGCGCGCCAACTGATGAAACGATCTCTTTAGCTGTTGAAAGTGAACACTTCCCACAGCGCACAATGAACCTTTTGCAAACACGTTAGCTGTGGAAAGTAAAAAATTACAATTTTGAAAGAGAAGACTTTATGGGTCGATTATTTTCTGAGACACACCAAAACCAAAAAATTTCCTCAGCTGAAAAAACTCAAAAATGACTTGAAGATACTACCTAAAACTATGATATCTATCACAAAATTCAATCGGAAGGACGGTTTCATTTTGGGAGTTAACATACAGCATCAAGAAGCCAACAAGCTTCAAAAAACCAGTGCAGAGGAACGCCAGGTGGGTGAGAAGTATTTCTTCTCAAAGAAATCCTTTGAACTGAGTTATTCAAAATCCCTAGAACACAAGGTGTGCATGGGAGTTCGAAATCATTTCAAGGGATAAAGCTCAAAAGAGATAGAACTTTCCACAAGTGTTAGCGAGATCTAGGATTTAGACTCACAAGAGAAATGAAGATTAAGTCTTTGAACTCTAAGAAATATTCTAAGTCTGGGAGAAGGCGAAAGCTCAGGAGGGAGAGCATAATGGTTGTAGATAAGTTGCAGAGGAGAAGATCTGGACCGTCGAAATCCACATCTAGACAGTGAGAAGTGAGCACAGGAGGAAAACATATATGAGCCGTCAGATATGGCGTGTGGACCAACAGTCGTTGGATCTGGAGGAAGGTACACTAGACAATTTCTAAAATCATTGGGACCGTCCATCGGAAGGGACAGATGGTGAGTGCTCATCATTTTGCTGACTCACAAATTGAAGAAGTTAAAGAGCATAATCGGGAGAGTTCGCGAAGTGAAAACTCGCGAAAAGATCACATTCGTTGGCTATCCAAACATCATTGGAGCCATCCATTTGGAGGGACACGTGGCGAGAGACCAGGATTTCGCTGACTCACAAGAGGGAAAGGTTAAAGGTGGAAGCAGCAAGAACTCACAATACACGAAATTATGATGCTCTTGAGAGTTGGGCCTCGGGTCACGGTGAATAGTCACATGGATGGAGGCCAAAGGAGGAGTTAAGGAACGTTATCCCTTTTCGAAGCTCAGGAGTTGGGGAGTCAGGGTTGACTCATTTTCAAAGTCTCGATATGAAAAATTGTGATGTGCCTTTTTCATAGGCGTGTGGTCATAGCCCATGGTCGCGTGGAGTAGAGGCTCACGTCAAGTGCTTGTACGTGCAGGATGAGATTCATAGTTGGACCTGTGGATTTTTTCTAGTGAAGGTTCCAATAGGGACCTAAGAGCTGATGCAGCTCAAGGTGGAAGAACGATCTAGTGATCGAGAGGTCGACAAACCCTGCTGAGGTAGGGGCTGCATCAGGTGGTATGAGAGTTGATTTTGAGTTTGTTTGCAGACAGCAGAAAAAAAGGTGAAAGGACGAAAGTTGGTATAATTTGTGATATCAAAGAAAGTTTGATTTCTATTTGTAGGTGTGTTATAACCCTAAATTGCACCATACATTCTTACCTAGCATCAGGCCATCTCATATCCCTTCTTTTCCAAAGCACTACTGAACAACTCTTTGAAAATCCTCTTTTATAAAGGTCCACGCACCCTACTCCATTACTGCATGCATGTACATGCTGGCTGACCCAAAACAGCCTGCGTGGACCGACAAAAGCATGAAAAAAGGAAAGTTGTCGATGGAACACAAAAGTTATGAGTGATTTAACTAAAACTCCTATCCATGCATGGCCGAGGGTTCATCCAAATGCCTAGCTCCTTCTATCCTATAAAAGAAGGGGTAGGGGTCCCATTTGGAAGGTGGAAAAATATAGCAAAGAAACTCTGCCCATTTACGTATTCCCATTGTCCCAACCCTTTATCCTTTCCTTGTGCCAGAGGAGATACAAAGAAAAGTAGTTGGAGGACAGTCGAAGAGGAGCCCAGGATCAGGTTCGTGGAGTGGTGGCCAGTCTCAGCTTTTGTAAGTTGACTCATTCAAAGTAATAAAGAAAATGCTTTTCATGTCCCAATTCATGAACTGTTTATAGTTTGATCAGTATATGTTTGGATTTCTAACCCGTTAGTATATAAGTAGGATGCATGCGTAGTTGTTTCTTATCTTGTATGCAGGTCAGATTTGGAAGGAGTATTGCGAACAAGTAATCAAGTACAACGGAGGATCGGCATCAAATGTTGGGAATGAGGTAGGTTGATCTTTCCATGCATTTACTAAGAAAAGGGGATTTAAATCTAGGATGAAGGTAGAAAGTAGTTTTTCTTCGGTCATATCTGCATGCAAAGTCTAAACCCTATTTGCTAGTCTGTAGGGAGATTTCCCTCACTACAGAATTGGCAACCATACTAGGGAAACTCTCTAGGGTTCTTGGAATTTTATTTAGTTTTTGGGTAGTTTTAAAGACTAGTTTTTCTTGCCTGTTTTTTCTTTTAGTTTCTGTAAGGTCTGAGCTAGTAGGCAATCTGGTTTTCCATACCAGCTTTCCCTATCTTTTGCTTGACTGTGTTTTTTCTGGACCCAAAGAGGTACATGCGGCCTGCATAAGGTCTGTACGCATGTACCCACGCCCTACTCTCTTACAACCCACGTGTGAACGCTAGATGAAGAAGTAGCAGTAGCGTGTAGAGTTCAGAGGACTTCTGAGGCAGTCATCCTCTTCCCTATCAAAATCAAACATTCTTAGGGGATCTTCTAGAATTTTTTCTGAGTCTTGTTGGTTTGTAGTCTTATCTCAGATTGTTTGGCTTTATAAATTTTTCCTTAGATTGTTTTCTTTTTTCTGTATAAAAAAAAAAAAAAAGTGTCCAAGCCTTCAGGAGACTTTGGTTATCAATATCAGGGATCTTTTCCTGGTTTGGTCTATCTGTTTTTAGTTTTTCTCAGAATTTAGAGATACACGCGGCCTGTATAAGGTCAGCCCGAATGTACACGCTCTCTGTCTCTATACAGCTCGCGTTCACACGCTAGCTGGTGGATTAACAGTAGCGTGTCTGTAAAGGATAATTTCTCTTGAGGGTAAGGCATCCATCCTTTCCCTTGATGAGAACTATACCTCTCAGGTATTTAAATCTCTGTTAGTCAATATCTTAGGATTAATCTTACCTTTAGCTTGCTTTTTCTCATTTAAAGAAAAGTTGTCACAAAAGTAAACGGATTTTTTAAAGGTTTTTAGACAAGTGTGAGAGTAATTTTTTTTTAAATTGCTAGTGTGTGATTTTTTGACCTGATTCTTTGTGATCTGCGATTAGGCCAACATTGTTTTTCTTGGTTTTTACTTGTTGGCATTTTTCCCTTTTGCTTTATCAAGCATTTAAATAATATATATATATATATATATATATATATATATATATATATATATATATATATATCTTTTCATTTTCTTGTTTGGTTGAAGAGTGTGTTCTGCATTATTAGCCAAGGAAAAGTCATTGATTTCATAAGTTTTTGCAGTTTACTTAGATAATAAGTAGCTTGTAGTCAAGTGAAATATTTTTGAGTTTGCTGTCCAAAATCTTAGAAAATTAAAAATATTTATTTTGAAAAGTTGTTGAAATTTTGCATTAAGTAAAAGTTTTGTTTCCATCTTTTTTATTCATTTTTTGCTTTCTTATTTTCACATCATCAGTTTCACTTTCATACCCCTTGATGTAATACAAAGCCATAAAATTTAACGCTAAATTTAAAATCTACTAGACTTTTATGTTTGTAGGGTTCACCAACTAGTTCAGGATTAGGGCCTTGGATTAGGTTGGAGAGGAAACTCTTCAAGGCCATTTAAAATCAAACATTGGAGTCTGAGTTAGGGAGTGTCTAAGTCCAGCATCGTGAAATTTATCCGGGACCCCCCTCTAACACAGGGGATAAACACGAGGTCATGTGCGGAAAGGTAGCGGAGATAACCCCTCCAAAGCTGGACCAATCGTAGTGGAGAACACATATAGAGGGCTTGTCTTGGGATTTCGTCGTTTGCATTTGCCATGGGGCTTCGTGGGTATCTAATCCGTTCGAGGTCCTTAGTTGTATTCCGGACCATTTTCTCTCGATACCCTTGACAGGTTTCGGGCTCGATACCCTTCTCATTGTGGTCTACCCGACTTTCGACTGTACCCGCCTGGTGACTGTTCGCGCGCTGGCAACCTAGTTGCCAATATTTTTTAGGGACATACACAGGTGATTGCGGGGGCATACCGCGGTACCTAGGACAGAAATCGAGCCACGCTTTGAAGAGTATACTTGGAGGGTACTTCCGTGTTCGAGTTGCACTTGCACCAGTAAGTTGCTCTAGTGTTGGTTGTTGTAAATGTTCTTCCAATTAATTTAGTGTTTTCCTGTCTTATCTTCTAGGGACTTTTTTTAGTGTGTGTTACTGTTGAACATTTAGACTACCTTAGAGTGTCTTTTATCTTCTCACATAGTGGAGGATCACGAGCTCCATCGATCATGAAGGCTTCTTGGCCTGCCATCGGTTACACTGGAGCCATCCCCACCACCATTAAGGCGAAATTTAGACCAACAAGGGTCTTTTGAAGTGACCGGGTTACAAGCCATTGTGCCCGACCAACCCCCGGAGGAATAAACCATTTTGTACCTTGAAGAAACCACTCTTGGCCCGGTTGAAACCCCAACCACTGATTTCTTGGCACCTTTCATTGTACCAATTCAATTTTACGAGCGCCAAATAGTGTTACACACAGCAATGGAAACAAATGTTGTTACTCCTTCTGGGAATTCTTCAATTCCCACTATGATTGTCACCACAGGAGAGATTTTACCTCCTAACCCACCATCAGCGGTCTGAGCCACCATGGTCTCGACCACTTCTACATCGCACAGTGGTCTGATCCCATCTTTAGCGGCGGCCACAACCCCTTTCACACCAAGTGCGACAGGCCCTCCGTTTTCATACGGGATGCCGTGGGGTATTGATTACACTACTTGCAGCCCCCCTTCAGCAAGGGGGAATCGCTATATCATTGTAGTTGTCGACTACTTCACAAAGTGGGTGGAAGATATGCCAACATTTAAATATGATGGAGAGACTGCAGCTCTCCTTTTATTCAACCAGATCATAGCAAGGTTCGACGTCCCGAGAGAGATTGTTACTGACCATGGAAGTCACTTTCAGAACCAAATGATGACCGAATTAACATCAAAGCTTGGGTTATGGCAAGATCATTCATCACCCTACTACCCCCAAGCCAATGGGCAGGTGGAAGCTATAAACAAAACTCTTAAGACCATTCTACAATGAACTATCAACTCGGCCAAGTCAAATTGGCATTTGATGTTATCCTCGGCATTATGGTATTACTGAACATCTATTAAGACTGCAACCGGTTTCTCACCTTTTCAACTCATTTATGGGCTAGAGGTAGTCTTTCCCATCGAATGTCAGATCCCGTCTCTAAAATTGGCAGTACAATTATTGCCAGACACTTCTCCACTTGAAGAACGGTTAGTATACCTTGAGCATCTCAATGAGCAACATCGTGATGCGGACCTCGCCAACAAGGCTCACAAACATAAGTTCAAGTGTCAATATGATAGGTCTGTTCGTCCTCAGATTTTCTCTGAAGGCGACCTTGTCCTGGTCTATGACCGAAATAAGGACCCTTGGGGGAAGGAAAATTCAAACCCATGTGGTTCAGACCTTTCATCATAAAAGAGGTATTAAAAAAGGGTGCCTATCATCTAGTTGATTTCGAAGGGAATGCTTTGGCGGAGCCTAGAAATGGGCTCTACCTCAAGAAGTATTACTCATAGGCAGGTCACTGTGGGTAAATTTTTGTAACATATGTATAGTCTTTGTACTATTACTTTTTAGTTTCTTTTAAATGTTATGGACGTGTCATTGATGTTATCTTTCGTCAATATGGAAGATGTCAAGTGATTCCGAGGTGTTCGTTGGGTATGCAGACGGTGCTAGTCAGCACACTCAGAGGCTTGCCTCCGCAACTTGGGTAATATTTACACCTCAGGGCTAGTTGTTATCCTCCGGAGGTATATGCTTAGGTGACACCACAAATAATGTCACCGAGTATAGTGCAGTTATTGAGTTTATTTGTGACGCTTTGTCATTGGGTATCTCTCATCTTCGGGTCTATCTCGACACTCAATTGGTTGTGTCTTAGTTAAACAGAGTATACCAGGTTCATGATCCAACTTTACACCAACGATTCCTTAGGGTACGTCTCTTAGAACTAAACTTTGATTATATTACATATTTTCATGTTCCTAGGAGATTAAATCAAGTTACAGATACTCTAGCTAATCAAATTTTAGATTTTCATCTTGCACACATATGAACGAACATTGACATAAGCATGTAAATACATTTTTGCACAAGTGATCCATAAGACACAAAAGACCAAAAAAACATATATAATATCATAAAGTAGCCAGAGTACATACATGGATGCAAGCGCCTAAAAAATAGGAACAATAATGAGTCACAAGGCTTATGCCCTCAAAAAATATATACAAGTAGTGCTTGTGGCACGTAAAATGTCTAAATAGGTTCAGAGCCTATGGGCCCTGTTATACTGGTCCACAACATGGGATAAACACCTAAACAATCGGACCCACATCCGAGGTGCCCCCACTACATGAGGCTGCATAGATGGTGACAAATCCTCAATCTCTGCCATCAGGACTGTGCGAGTGAGCGCAGTAAAGTTCCGCTCAACTCGTCTAAGTACCCTCTCAGCCTCCATGGTTGGGAGGTCTCCTTCTACTGTTGGTCCCCCGACAGCGGCAGCTGCGGCCCCTGGCCAAGGACGATGCTTGTTCCTTGCATAATCGACAAGTCGCACTAGTCCCACATCTACATGCAACAAACGTATATCCATCAAATACACTGGCATATAAAAAAAAACTGATATATATAACAAAACGACATAAAAATTACATATACAAAAAAAAAAACTACAAAGGTGGAGACTTACCCATCTCCCTTCGCTCCTCACTAGGAGGCACGGGTATCTCAGGATCTCTCGAAAAGTCTATCCCTGCATATGGGTAAAATCCTCAATCACAGGGATCTACCGTGACAACCATGCAAAAAATGCATCATCGAAGGACTCGTTGGTCCTTCCACCACCCTGTCGTAGCAGTAATAATGCCCATCTACATATAGTAGGAAAAGAGGCCTGATGTCCTCGTACCACTACTCGAGGACTAAATCTCGGAACTCTCTCGAAAAAGAACGAACACAAAATAGTCCCGAACCCGAAGTTCCTCTGTGTCCACTGCCGGAAATCTGTCAATTGCCTCTTCATACACTCCAGCAGTGTAGTACTCCATTCGAAAATTTGTGCATTCAAGCACTAGACAACACAGTTCATCTGTGTCTGGGACACCTGATGCAAGGTCGTTGAATCGGTAATCCACCCAATGAGAAATAATATCGCTTGCAGCGATAGGTTAGTGACCTTGCTTATGGTCACCTAGGAGCTCAAACAGTTTGTCCCAGCCTCACAGTGCAGGGCTATCAGTTCCACTATGTTATGCGGCCTCGATGGAAATGTCTTGAAATTGACTGGTTCCTCTCTAATTGAGAGGCCAGTCAAAAAGTAGATATCCTCGGTGGTGGCCACCAGTGATTGCCCCTCTAGCATGAAAGCCTCTGCATCAGGGTGCCAATAGTCAACCAAGGCATTCATTAGCCTCAGTTGTGCCCCCATAAACGGACATAAGAAGAACTTTAGCAAACCACATTGCATTAACGCGGCCACGGCATTCGGATCTCCCGCAACCAACTCACCAACTTCTTCCTTCTTCGTTTCCCTCCATTGGACATACATCCTGCCAACAAAACAAAGTTCAGGAGGGTGAGTGAGTGCCTTTTTTATTTTTTGTCTATGAAGGGAGGTCCACACATGTTGTCTAGGTGACAGTCGCGTGTACACGCGTGCAGGTTTTACCCTGCCCTAGTGTACACGCGGCCTGTCCAGAGATAGCCCGCGTGGACCTAGGGCCGACCTTTTAAAGGTCGACGCCCACCCAAAAAATGAAATGAAAAGCAAAAATCAAGAATTGAATAGCTAGATAGGGGAGTTTGTACTTACTTGGTCCAGACAGAAGTTCGTTTCGTCCATTGTAGCTCCCAGAATCATCGTTTTTATCAAAGGGGGTCTTTTGGCTCCAGAGTCAATTTCCAAATCAGTAATGGTGATAATGAGTTGCCAGCTTCTATTTATAGACTTTTTGGCCTCTTTTTGTCACTTGTTTGGCCTCCCTTATCATTTTCTTTATACCAAAAACCATTTAGAGTGATTCAGGAGTTATAGGGAAGGGATTTGATCGGGTATTGGGACATTTTTTTTTGAGTTTTGAGTAAATTTTGACGGTCCATAAAAAAATATATGACGATCAACTTGAGCATATAGGTTACGTTTCTACCCTGATTTTTGTATCTCGTTGTCTTTTTCATTTTCCATAGGATCGATCCCATCAGATTGTGACACAGAACTATCATTTCTACTTTAGAAGTGTTGCAACTTGGTGGTAGAGCCTACCGAAACATGGATGCCCTAGGTAGATCCTGGTTCATTATGGTATTCATACTGTCTCTACAACACTATAGGCTCGGGAGTCTTACAGTTTTTCCTGAATACAAGTTTTAGCCCCATTTGCATGATTCTTCTTCGCTCTTAACCTCACCCTCAGGACTCCCAAAATATAACGGGTCTTCTTTTAAGCCCTTTTCATACCCTCTAAATATGAAAATATTTTCGAGCGATCTTATGGCCTTTCACACTCGTTAAACTGAAATTTGAAGTCACGTCTGTCCGACGGTATTTTACCCCTTTTCGGTCCAGACGGTCAACTGTACGAACAAAGGTATACTCTATGGAACTTCATCTCTATAGAAGAGTACTCTCAAGTATAATTTTATCTCTTTTTCGGGCCTAAGGGACTAAACTTACGAAGAAGGAACCCCCATAGAGTCCATAGTTAAGCTCTTTTCAGACTCCCTAAAATTGAAAAGATTGTCGAGTGACCTTATTCTTTCACACTCATTAAATTGGTCCAGAAGAACATTCCTGACGGAGTCCATAGTTAAGCTTTGTTTAGACTCCTTAAAAATGAAAAAATAGCCGAGTGATCTTGTCCTTGTCACACTCGTTAAAATGGTTTTGAATCGACGTCTAACCAGTGCTAGTTTGCCCTTTTTCGAACCGACTAGACTATATTTGAAAAAGGTACCCCAATGGAGTCTCCTTTTATGTTTTTTCAGACTCTCTAAACATGAAAAACTACCGAGCTTACCTTCCCTGGGCTCGTTAAACTTACATCGAAGGACGTTACCATTGTGTGTTTTGTTAACTGCGTTTACATACCTTCTATGTTAGCCTAGTAACAGTTTACTTCTACGTTTTAACACCCTTGGCCCCCAGATGATTTTTCCCGAGTATCATTATTTTGAACATCAGTCTTGCCCTTGTGCCTTGAACTTGTATGTTTTCAACACTCGTTCCTCCTTTGTAACGTAATATTCATTTATTCTTTTTCCAAAACTATTGAAAAGGACAAAAAAATAAAAAATACCCCAAAAAGAGGAAGGGAAAAGTATTTTCTTTATTAGTAGCATAATGAGTCACCCTTGGATAAAGCACATCTTTCTGTTTGCTCATCAAACCTTGGGATTTAAAATGACCTTAGGAGGTTGTTCTCGCTACATAAAGTTGTGTCCTCCCCCGTTTGATTATTCTTCCAAACATATGGAGAGTTTGTGTTGCCTCTGTTAGGACCCTATAATGTACCTTTTTGCTCATATTTTTTACTATCATTACATCCTTTTCCCACTCATATTTAAGCCTGCATTATCACCTTAACCTATTTTTCCAAAGGTATATAACATTTCTTCTCTTTTCTATATGTTTAATTTGTTTTACATGTAATTTTACATTACTCTCATACTTATCCATTAACCAGAAATATATAGTTGCTGAAACAGTTTGAACTGCAGTTAACATACTGTTGTTGCTTGAAGACCACGTTGCTGAAACAATCAACAATACGCAAATCGTGTTTCTAAAACAGTCCGTGATTTGCGATGCTGAAACAACATTTCACATACAACAATAACAAGAAGAAGTTGTTACACTGGCCGCAACAACCGTACCTTAAGCCAGCACCAACCATTGTTGTTGCTTGAGACCACATTGCTGAAACAGTCAACAGGACCCAAATCCCGTTGCTGAAACAGTCTGTGATTTGCGATGTTGAAACAGTATTCTACAAACAGTAACAAGAAAAGATAAATAAAGAAGTTGTTACACCGGCCGCAATAGTTGTACCTCAAGCCAGCACCATCCCAACTACTGTAACAACATTTTGCTATGGGAGATCAGAATATCCTATTCCAGCATAGAAGATTAGATTAGAATAATAATAGGATTTGTATGTACACATGTAATTTTATGATCAATTGTATTAAGAGGATTCTCCTCTTTAAATAGTAGAAAAATCAACATTAGAGGGGGATTATGAAGGGTTTAGCTAGAAACGAATCAGAGAGAAGGAGCGTGTTCACGCTGGATATTGTAACTTGACACATTTGACAGATGAATAAAAAAATCATTCTGAGCATTTCTTCTTAGTTTCTTTCATTTCTGGGGAATCTTGTGAGAAGGAAAGGGCCCACCTTCTTCACAAAATTTGCCCATTAGTTTTTGTAGTATGTTAGTATTGTTTTTATTCATACCTTGTTAAAACTCTGTTTTGTTGAAACTCCGTTTTACTGGAACTCTATTTCCACTGATTGTTACATTGTTTTCATACAATTCAATCCTAGGTTATTGTTAATCATTTTGATTGGTAATTCTGAGTTTATGAAAGTGTGATAATCAGAGACAGGTGCTGAAGACTCCTGCTTTGGGGAAATGGGTCATGTTCTCTATTACAGAATAGTTAGTCTTCGATAATTGTTAATCATTCTGATTGGTGATTCTGTTTGATGAGTTTATGAAAGTGTGATAGTCAGAGACAGGTGCTGAAGATTCCTGCTTTGGGGAATAGGGTCATGCTCTCTGTTATAGAATAGTTAATCTTCGTTGTAGTGTGCTGAAAAGTTCCTTTTTCCTAGGTTGCTATTTTTTAATGTAATCCAGGATTCTTTTGATAGTTATTTTCTTTTGAATCTTAAAACTCTGCAACACATAGATTGATTTTACTATAATTCAAAGTAGAACTTCGGTCTGTTCAAGCAAGGTGTGATTAGAGTACTTTTACTACAACTCTAGATTGCTTTTGAGATTGAGAATATACAGTGTGTGATTGCCTTTGAAATAAACAGACTTCCCTGAGTTGACAATTTATGTAACACTTGATTGTTTAATTAATAAGAAATTATAGTGACCAACATTTTGGCGTCGTTGCCGAGGAAGGCAATTATAGATTTCAAAAGCATTTACGTTTTTCTTTCAGATGCACAGATTGCATGAGAGGACGTGGACCCCCCAAGGAAACTGACCCTACAGGTGGCGGGGGCAGAGGAAAAGGAGGAAGAAATACCTTCATCGACCAAATTATATCAAAATCTGAATCTGTTTCTTCTCAGCAACCAAGCTCTCGAAAACCAAAGCCTCAACCTTCCTTTCAAGCGAACTTTGAAACATGGAAAGAGATTTGGAGCTCTGAGATGATTGAGAAACCAACAAAAAACATTGAGGATCGATAAAGTGCAGCAGGGGAACAAACAGAGGAAACCATGGATGAGTATAATGAAGAACTACACCATGAAGAACAGGCAGGTCTTGAAGCAGAGGTAAACGATGAAAACTCTTTTTCTACCTTAGGATTTCCTATTGGTGATATCCCTAGAGGAGTATCTCCCATGAAGAATATCCCACTTTCGGCTTTACCTAACTTTCATGGTTTATCTTCTGAAGATCCTGATGAATTCCTTTTCGAGTTTCACATATTATGAAGAAGTTATGATTACATTTCCAATGCTAAAAAATTAAAGCTATTCCCAGCAACATTAAAGGGAAATGCATTAAGATGGTTCATGAGTCTTGGAGGTCATGTAATCACAACATGGGATCAGATGAAACAAAAATTTCTTCACAAATATCAAGACTATTGCCGAACAAGAGAAAAAAGAGAGGAATTATTCAAGATGATACAGAAAGAGGATGAAAATCTAGAGGACTTTGTGGAAAGACTACAGTATAATCTACAAAGATCCAGTCACCCCGATGTAAGTAAGGATATTCTTAAAACAATATTATTAAAAGGACTAAGGGATGACTGTCTAGATATGTTGAATATGCTTGGTAAAGGGGACATATCTAAAGAATCATATGATGAAATTGTTAACCTATGTAAAAGATGTTCAAGAGGAGCTGCAAGGAATAGATCAAACAGTAGGGATACCACATTTTCAAGAGTTCAAAAATTAGCCAGTGGAGGAGAAACAAGAGCCGAAATAGGTGATTTACTCGAGGGTTTTAAAACTGAAATGTTAAGTTATTTTGCTTCACAAATTGATACCTTGCAGATTCAAAAGAAACAAGCCGAAGCAGAAGTAGCTCTGTCCATCTTTTGTTCCAAATGCAGAGATAAGCACCCACGAAGGGAATGCCCATTGGACAAAAAGCCAATTTGCACCATTTGTGATAAGGATCATGAAAATCAACAATGCCCTTCTTTACCAAGAATCAAAGCAACATTACAACCAACTGATGAATAAGTTGAAGCTGTCTATCTTTTGACACAGAGAAGGCAATGGCAACCATGGGGACAAGGTATGAATCCTAATATGCCATTTACATCTTCTAATCGTTGGAATAACTATCCTTCTTTTAATCAAGCAAATTACCCTCCCTTTAATCAAATGCAATTCCCACCCCTCAATCAAATGAATTACCCACCCATGAAACAAACAAACCCTCCCTTTGTAGACCCAGAAATGTGGACTCCTTGGCCTCCACAACAACAACCTTACCTTAACCAGTGGAATCCAAATTGGAGAGGTCAACAACCCCCGTTCCCAAATCAATTGCCTCAATTTCAATCACAATTTCAACAACCACTCTCTTTACCATTAGGTACTCCACCGAACAATCAAATGATGAGGCCCCAACTACCTGTACAACCTAACCCTAACCCCAATAATAAGGATGTGCAGTGCATTGATATTCAAAACAGGCCTATACTTTCTCTTTTCCCTGCACAATGCAATGATATTCATTTACGATCTGGGAAAATAGTAGAACCTATCATTGATGATGTTACCTCTTCTAATTCTGATAAAGAAGAAATAAAAAAGCACGATGTACCTGAAGAGGTACAATCGTCCCCCAACACTATTGCTAAAACCAAAAAACCACCATTCCCTGAGTGTTTAGCTTTGAATAAAATGCCTGAGCCACCTGCTTTCAATCTTCTAGAGGAATTACAAAATCTCTATGTCAAAATTCCACTATTACAAGCACTAAGAGATGTACCAATTTATGCCAGAACTATGCGAGACATTTTTGTTAAGAAACCCGATAGGAAAACTAAATATCCCCTCACAGTTCATGTCATGGGTGATTTGTCCGCACTAATGTCGGGTAAAGCTCCTTCAATTAAATATGGTGATCCCGACCATCCTACCGTCACAGTGCAAATTCGAAAAACAATAATTCCTCGAGTTCTGGTAGACTTAGGCGCTACTATCAATATTATGACTCTTGAAACTTCACAACTGTTACAACTGAAGAATGAAATCAGAGATATCCCAACCATTCTAGAATTAGCTGACCGTTCTACAATCAAACCAGAAGGAGTCATTTAATACCTAATCATCTCAGTTGAGTCCTGGAATTATCCAGCTAATTTTGTGGTATTACAACCTAAAACAAAGTTGGGGGGTCACCCTCTAATTTTGGGCAGGCCTTGGCTAGCCACAGCAGATGCCTTTATCAGCTGTAGATCTGGTTCAATGACAATTTCTAATAGATATGAGACTAAATAGCTCACCCTCTACCCTCACGCTACACCCTTGATTAATAATGACAATTCCTTATGGGTGGACTTTGATGATCAAAATACTCAACCTATCTTGACTATCGGACAAGCCTTAATCCTTAAAGATGCTACCGAGGATGAAGTAATTAATAATTTTATTTGTGAACCCTCCTCTGTGACTCCAGAAACACATAATCAACTAGCTGCACTTTTGGAGTCAGATACCCAGGAAAACCTTAACTCTGAAGACCCACCTCAAACATCAGCCACCATCTCTTCTCACAGTATACCAATAAAAATTGAACCTGGTAAAACATTTAATATAAACCCCAACTTGACAGTTGCTGAAACACAGCAATTAATGAAGTTACTTCTTGAACATAAGGAATCATTCGCATGGGACTATACAGATATGAAGGGAATATCTCCTAAATTATGTACTCATTGTATCTATATCAAGGAAGATTGTCGACCGATCTGCCAATCTCAACGACGAATGAACCCTAATTTAAGAGAAATTCTTAAGGAGGAACCTCAAAAATTCCTTAATGCAGGGTTTATATATCCTATATCGGACAGTGAATGGGTTTCCCCGTTGGTAATAGTTCCTAAGAAAAATGGGAAATGGAGAGTGTGTGTAGATTATAGAGCCTTAAATAAAGCCACTCAAAAAGATCACTTTCCGTTACCATTCATTGATTAGGTGTTAGATAGTTGTCAGGGAAGAAATTCTTCTCTTTCTTAGATGGTTTTAGTGGGTATAACCAGATCAAAATTGTGATAAGACCACTTTCACTAGCCCATGGGGAACTTTCGCTTATAGAGTCCTCCCATTTGGACTATGTAATGCACCAGCAACCTTTCAAAGAGCAGTTATAAGAATCTTTTCTGATATGATTAATGACTCTATGGAAATTTTTATGGATGATTTTACCCCTTATGGTGTCTCTTTTGAGGAAGCACTACAAAACCTTGAGAAAGAACTTAAACGATGTATACAAGTCCACCTCTCCTTAAGCACATAAAAATGTCATATGATGATGAGTGAAGGAGTAGTACTTGGACATTTTATTTCATCTCAAGGAATTCAGGTGGATCCATCCAAGATACAAGTCATTAAAGACCTTCCTATTCCCAAAAATCAAACAGATGTGAGACGTTTCTTAGGACATGCTGGATACTATAGAAGATTTATCAAAAAAAATTCCAAAATAACTTCTCCTCTGTTTGTGTTACTTATGAAAAATGTTGAATTCAAGTGGACTAATCTTTGCCAGGAAGCATTTGATACACTCAAACATCAGTTATCTACAACTCCTATTCTAAGAGGACCTGAATAGACACTTCCCTTTCATATATCCTCTAATTCTTCAGATACTGCAATAGGAGTTGTCTTGGGACAAGAAGAAAATCATCTCCCTTATGCGATTTACTTCATTAGTAAGAATATGACTCCTGCTGAATTTAACTATATAATTACCGAAAAGGAATTTTTAGCAGTTATCTATGCTATTAATAAATTTCGACATTACATCACTGGCTATTCTACTTTTTTCCATACTGATCACTCAGCTATCAAATATTTAATGAATAAACCTGTCACAAATGCTCGAATCACCAGATGGTTACTATTATTACACGAATTTGATATTACAATTGTAGATAGACCAGGAAAAGAAAATGTAGTTGTTGATTTCCTTTCTCGGTTAACACTTGATGATAATACTCCAGTAGATGATTCCTTTCTTGATGAATATCTATTTCCAGTATCTGCTCACTCACCATGGTATGCAAACATTGCTAACTACTTGGTTGCAGGGAAGTTACCACCACACCTTTCCCACCGAGAGAAAAGAAGAATCATTCAACAAAGTGTTGGGTATAGCTGGATAAGTGTGTGTCTTTTCCACACAGGACTTGATCAAGAAATCCGAAGATGCATTAGAGAAGATGAGGTTTATGATTTACTAAAAGCTTGTCATGATGGCCCTTGTGGAGGGCATTTTGTTGATAAGAGAGCAACACATAAAATTCTGAGGATGGGTTATTATTGGCCCTCATTGTTTAAAGATGCAAATAAATATGTTCGGGCATGTGATAGCTTTCAAAGAATGGGTCAACCTAATCATAGAGATGAAATTCCATTAAATCCCCAGGTGTTACTCGAACCATTTGAAAGATGGGCCTTAGACTTTGTAGGACCCATTAACCCTCCATCCAATAAATTTTTTTATATAGTGGTCTGCATAGATTATATGAACAAATGGGTGGAGGCTAAATCACTCCATAGAGATACTAAAGAAGCGGTTCTAGATTTTTTATTTGAAGTTATCTTTATCAGATTTGGAGTGCCTAGAGAACTAGTCACAGATGGAGGAACTCCTTTCACTTCTCATGGTTTTAAAGCCACCCTTCAAAAATATCATATTCATCATACAATGACTACACCATACCACCCCCAAGCCAATGGACAGGTGGAAAGAACAAACAAAGTAATAGAAGCCATTCTCACAACAACAGTGAAGGAAAACAGAAAGGATTGGTCTCACAGGCTCCCTGAAGCATTATTGGCTTACAAAACTACCTGGAGAAATACTACAGGATTCTCCCCCTATGAATTAGTTTATGGAAAAAGTGTTGTCTTTCCTGTGGAATTTGAAATAAAAACCTTAAGGACTATTTTAGTTGTTAACCTTGATTTGACTGATGCACAAACAGCCAGGTTGCGGCAGCTTAATGAATTGGACGAAAAAAGACTAGATTCCATTCATCAGACAACCATGATTCAAAAAAAAAGAACAAAATGGCATGATAAAACCATCAATCATAAGCAATTCCAAAAAGGTAATTGGGCTTTACTGTATGATTCTCAGTTTAAGGAATTTCAAGGGAAACTACGTACAAGATGGCTAGGACCTTACGAAGTGGACATTGTTTTCCCCAATGGAACAGTAAGGCTCCTCACAATTGATGACTCTAAAACATCGTTATTAGTGAATGGTCATTGGCTCCATCTGTACCAACGCCCCATTTCCAAAGAAGATTTTAAGGCCACATGTGTGGCAGATTCACATTATCTCTTTTTAGAGGAGCCTCATGCCCCTCATTGCAATTAATTTTTATGAATTTAATTTCTTTAGTATTAGAGTAAATTGCTTTTACTAATAATCTCTGTCAAAAAATGGCATGTTACAATTGATTCTTTTGCAAATTCTCAGGCCTACCAAGAAAGGACAATCTTACTACAAGCAGATCCAAGCTTCATTTTGTGAAGCATTTCTCCCTCTTTCTTCAATCCATTCATCCTCACTTTCCATTCAACATCCCCATCATTCATCATTCTTTATTTTCGTTCCTTTGCATTCCACTTTCCTCATTTTTCCCATTGCTCAAACACCACTCTTCAGCAACATTTTCCTCATTTTTCTCATTGCTGAAACACCAATGTTCAGCAATATTTCACCTTTTTCCATTGCTGAAACGCCACTATTCAACAACTTTTTCCTCATTATTCTCCATTGCTGAAACACCACTGATCAGTAACATTTTCCTCATTTTTTCTTCCCATTGCTAAAACACCACTGTTCAGCAACATTTCGCCATTTTTCCCATTGCTGAAACACCACTGTTCAACAACTTTTTCCTCATTTTTCCCATTGCTGAAACACCATTGTTCAACAACTTTTTCCTCATTTTTCCCATTGCAGAAACACCACTATTCAAGAACTTTTTCCTCATTTTTCCCATTGCTGAAACACCATTGATCAACAACATTTTTCCCCATTTTTCCTCGTTACTGAAACACCATTTCTTCAGCAGTATTTTCCATTGTTAAAACATCACTCTTCAGCAAACATTTTTCCATTCTTTTCCTTTTGCTGAAACACCACTTTCTCAGCATTCCCTGTCAATAAAAGCATCTGCTTCAGCTCTTTCGCTCTCACTTCTCCTATTTTCATATTACATTATGTCCTTTCACAACCTTCTCTCATAATTAAACAAACCCTTGATACAATTTCTCTAATAAATCCAAAGTCTCTCCCATGGTTACTGCAGAACTATTATGGACAGGCACCATATTTTTCGAAGTACGAATCAAAGGTAAAGATGAGGTATGTAAACT
>ML847051.1:22160-35046 GCA_009831015.1 Picea engelmannii
ATATCAAAATATTATGCCATCATTTCACACGAACCGACTACCGTCATTCATTTTTACCCATCATTTCATTTTTTTTCACCACCATTTGCATGCCTTCACCCACAAAACTTACTCTGTTTAGAAGCGGTTACTTGACTCTCTGACTGTGCATTTTACTGAGTTGTTAGCTATGGTAGGCCATGTTATACGATACGAACCTGCCATGACAGCCCTGCTAGAATTGTATCGAGAAGTCTACCAAATTTTTCTGCAGGCAGGCTGGCTGGGTTATTTTCAGAGGCTCTAGGGATTTGATCTATAACAGGTTCTTCAATTTGCTCGAAATCTTCAAGAAGACCAATCTATTGTTCAAGGGGTTAGGATTCCAGTCACAAAGGATGATATAGCACAGGTTTCAGGTCTTCCTGTCACTGGCATTCACTGGTTCAACCACAAACACATTATCCTTAATGCCCAGCAGGATTTTCTCTTGCCAGGAGAACAAGTTGAACCTAAAGGCTGGGGTGTTCGACTTAGCTCGTTGCCACCTCCTTGGTCGAAAGTTACAGAGTTTGTAAAGAACTATCTCATCTGTGAAGGCCGATACCAGGTAATCTACCAATACGATTTTGTCTTGTTATCTTATTTACAACATGCTAGAATGGTCAATATTCTGTACTATCTGCTTGGATGTCTTAGAAACATGTTGCATTATTGCAAACAGGCTAAAAATACCACCCTTTCTCTCACCCATCGTCGTCTCGTTCAACTACTCATCCAAAAGGGTTTTTCCCAACAAAACCTTCCCCTAAACAATCCACCCATAAACCCTCAGGAAGCTGTTGAACATCCTAAAAATCCTCATGAAGAACAACCACAAAACCTTCCTGACCCTCCGGAAATACCTATCAATCCGTCTACAGATCCAATTGATTCAATTAACCCTCCTACCATACCAAGTCCACCCCACAACTTACCAGAATCATATACTCCTACTGTCTATATCCTTAGCAATGATTCTAAAGCAGATAAGCCAGATAACCCTCCCTGCCCCATCACTGAGGAAAAACCCACAAGAAAAAGAAAGAATCAAATTCCTACTTTTCCTTCCTTTTTACCAAAAAAACAAATGAGGAATTCAACAAGAGAAGCCACTACTGCCACTGCCCTAAACCCCCAACCCATCTTACTAAAATCCCATACACCTCCACCCTCCCAAATCTCGGAATTTTTTTACCTGTTCAACCCACGGGCACTGAAACACAAGAACCAGAGGCCCAAGGTGTTACGACATGAATTTATTTAAATCAAGTAGTTGAAACACAAGAACCAGCTACTCATTCAGTAGCTGAAACACAAGAACCAACTACTCATTCAGTAGCTGAAACACAAGAACCAGCTATAGATGTTACACAAGAACCAGCTACAGCTGAAACACAAGAACCAACTGTTGATTTTGTTCCCGAAATACAAGAATCAGATGCCCAGGGTGCCGCAACATTACTTTCTTTACATCAAGAAGCTGAAACACAAGAATTAGCTATCGATTTTGTAGTTGTTCCACAAGAACCAACTATTACGGTTGTGATTGTTACACAAGAACCAGTCACCCCTCTTGATACACCCATGAAATATCAACAACCAGAACCAATAATGGCCTCTCTCTTACAAGAGAATGAGTTCCTAATATCCAAACTGGAAGCCTACAAGAAAGAACTGGTAACGGTAAAGGAAGCCTATGACAGGGAACTTAAATTGTATACCTTAGCTCACATAGCAGCCATGACAGAGGAAAACACAAAAGATGAACAGTGTATAGAGTATATGTGCAGTCAATGTGGGGACATTTATTATCAAGCAGGTTACAACGTAGTTCAAATTCCAATGCCTGGAGCTTCCTCTGCACCTACGAATTTTGCAATTAAAGAAGAAGAACACCCTACTGTTACACAAGAACCAGTAGGACCTTCCAAAATTCAAAATGAACCCTGGCCGACAACAACTGCTACATCTGAAGCCCCTATTTTTATTAGTAAAGATGTACAAACACTGCCCATTGATGAATCTGTCCCTCCTAGCAAGATCAGTACCCATACTCTTGTGGAACAAGCCACTCAGACCCTACCTCAGCCTATCACTTGCGATGTTGAAACACAAACTCAACGATGGGATGAGCAGGCAATAATGGACAAATGGAAAAAAGAGTCTGTTGTTACACAAGACAAAAACCTGTAGGAGCACAGACTACTTTGGCTAAACCACATCTATTCAAACGGGGAAGCTTTGGAGCAAATACACCAAGAATCCTGTGCCCATAAGAAGCAGAATGAAGAGCTAAAAGGAAAATTTCTCCTGATGTTTGATTTGGCACAAAAATTGTTGGCTGCTAGGAAACCATCCTCAAATTACTCTCTTTTCCTCATAGAATGACTTACATTTTTTCAGATTAAATCAATCAAAGAAGGCAGACCCCATGCAGTGTTCAATCCAGCAGATTTTGTTAAAACTTTTGCAAAAGCCTCTACTATTGATCAACACCTACTATGTGAGGTATATCTTCATAATGAGGCCATCCCTGAGAACCGACAGCTTAACCTTAACCCTCTTGTCGGTGACATCCAGATTCGGGCATTCACCTCCTTCCTTAACAATCAGATTACGTGGCAGAATGATTTTCTAGCTACCAAGAAAAATGAAGATAACCGTCTCCTCTGGATATGGCCAGAACCACAGAACGTTGCCACCTTTGTTGTAGAATATTACAAATTTTTTAAGAAACCAGGGATGACTTAATACATAAGGCAACTACAGGAAACAATACTTCAGGATTGCCAACAGTTTATTAAATCCATAGAGATTGTTGCCCTAGGAGAAAATAACATGTTTTGGCAACAATCTTCTGAGAAAAGGCAGGAGCACAATCCCTTTAGTCCTACCAATCTTGAGACAACAATCTCTCAGGTACCCAATTATATCAAATGTGTCCAGCAATGTGCTGAAAATTGAATAGGTTATCAGTTCCATTTTCCCATTCTGTGGATGCCAGCAGAAAAGTATAAATTTCATCATAAGTTGTCCAAGAAGGTTGAAACAGCAGCTTGGCAAAGGCTACAACGTGTTCAAGGATTCATAGCTCCAACAGACAACACTTTCCACAACTAGTGCTTAAGTAATTTGCACGCCCAGAGTCGGTATCCGAATTATGATTCAGATTGAAGTTGCCTGAGGACATGCAACCTTTTTAGTTGGGGGGGATGTTAGGACCCTATAATGTACCATTATTCTCATATTTGTTTCTATTATTACATCCTTTTCCCACTCATATTTAAGCCTACATTATCACCTTAACCTATTTTTCCAAAGGTATATAACGTTTCTTCTCTTTTCTATATGTTTAATTTGTTTTACATGTAATTTTACATTACTCTCATACTTAGCCATTAACCAGAAATATATAGTTGCTGAAACAGTTTGAACTGCAGTTAACATACTGTTGTTGCTTGAAGACCACGTTGCTGAAACAGTCAACAGTACGCAAATCTCGTTGCTGAAACAGTCTGTGATTTGCGATGCTGAAACAGTCTATGATTTGCGATGCTGAAACAACATTTCACATACAACAGTAACAAGAAGGAGTTGTTACACTGGCCGCAAAATCCGTACCTTAAGCTACCACCAACCATTGCTACTGCTTGAGACCACATTGCTGAAACAGTCAATAGGACGCAAATCTCGTTGCTGAAACAGTATGTGATTTGCGATGCTGAAACAATATTCTACAAACAACAATAACAAGAAAAGATAAATAAAGAAGTTGTTACACCGGCCGCAACAATTGTACCTCAATCCAGCACCATCAGAACTACTGTAACAACATTTTGCTACGAGAGATCAGAATATCCTATTCCAGCATAGAATATTAAATCAAACTAAGAATAGGATTTGTATGTACATATGTAATTTTATGATCAATTGTATTAAGAGGATTCTCCTCTTTAAATAGTAGAAAAATCATCATTAGAGGGGGATTACGAAGGGCTTAGATAGAAACGAATCAGAGAGAAGGAACGTGTTCACGCTAGATATTGTAACTTGACACATTTGACAGATGAATAAAAAATCATTCTGAGCATTTCTTCTTAGTTTCTTTCATTTTGGGGGAATCTTGTGAGAAGGAAAGGACACACCTTCTTCACAAGATTCACCCATTAGTTTCTGTAGTATGTTAGTATTGTTTTTATTCATACCTCGTTAAAACTCTGTTTTGCTGAAACTCTATTTTACTGGAACTCTGTTTCCACTGATTGTTACATTGTTTTCATACAATTCATTCATAGGTGATTGTTAATCATTTTGATTGGTAATTCTGAGTTTATGAAAGTGTGATAATCAGAGACAGGTGTTGAAGATTCCTTCTTTGGGGAATAGGGTCATGTTATTTGTTACAGAATAGTTAGTCTTCGGTAATTGTTAATCATTCTGATTGGTGATTCTGTTTGATGAGTTTATGAAAGTGTTGTAGTCAGAGACAGGTGCTGAAGATTCCTGCTTTGGGGAATAGGGTCATGTTCTCTGTTATAGAATAGTTAATCTTCGTTGCAGTGTGCTGAAAGGTTCATTTTTCCTAGGTTGTTATTTCTTAATGTAATCCAGGATTCTTCTGATAGTTATTTCCTTTTGAATCTTAAAACTCTTCAATAGATAGATTTCTTTTACTATAATTCAAAGTAGAACTTCGGTCTGTTCAAGCAAGGTGTGATTAGTGTACTTTTAGTACAACTCTAGATTTATTTCGAGATTGAGCATATATAGTGTGTGATTGCAGACTTCCCTGGGTTGACAATTTATGTAACACTTGATTGTTTAATTAATAAGTAATTATAGTGACCAACATTTTGGCGTCGTTGTCGGGGAAGGCAATTATAGATTTCAAAAGCATTTACATTTTTCTTTCATATGCACAGATTGCATGAGAGGACATGGAGCCCCCAAGGAAACTGACCCTACAGGTGGCAGGGGCAGAGGAAGAGGAGGAAGAAAGACCTTCATCGACCAGATTATATCAAAATCTGAATATGTTGCTCCTCAGCGACCAAGCTCTCAAAAACCAAAGCCTCAACCTTCCTTTCAAGCGAACTTTGAAACGGGAAAAGAGATTTGGAGGCCTGAGATAGTTGAGAAACCAGCAGAAAACATTAAGGATCGAGCAAGTGCAGCAGGGGAACAAACAGAGGAAACCATGGATGAGTATAATGAAGAACTGCACCATGAAGAACAGGCAGGTCTTGAAGTAGAGGTAAACGATGAAAACTCTTTTTCTACCTTAGGATTTCCTATTGGTGATCTCCCTAGAGGAGTAGCTCCCATGAAGAATAACCCACTTTTGACTTTACCTAACTTTCATGGTTTATCTTCTGAATATCCCGATGAATTCCTTTTCGAGTTTGACATATTATGCAGAAGTTATGATTACATTTCCAATGCTCAAAAAGTAAAGCTATTCCCAGCAACATTAAAGGGAAATGCATTAAGATGGTTCATGAGTCTTGGAGGTCATGTAATCACAACATGGGATCAGATGAAACAAAAATTTATGCACAAATATCAAGACTATTTTCGAGGAAGAGAAAAAAGAGAGGAATTATTCAAGATGATACAGAAAGAGGATGAAAATCCAGAGGACTTTGTGGAAAGACTACAGTATAATATACAAAGATCCAGTCACCCCGGTGTAAGTAAGGATATTCTTAAAGAAATATTATTAAAAGGAGTAAGGGATGCTTGTCTAGATATGTTGAATATGCTTGGTAAAAGGGACATATCTAAAGAATCATATGATGAAATTGTTAACCTATGTAAAAGATCTGGTTCAATGACAATTTTCAACGGATATGAGACTAAACAGCTCACCCTCTACCCTCATGCTACACCCTTGATTAATAATGACAATTCCTTATGGGTGGACTTTTATGATCAAACTACTCAGCCTATCTTGACTATCGGACAAGCCTTAAGCCTTAAAGATGCCAGTGAGGATGAAGTAATTAATAATTTTATTTGTGAACTCTCCTCTGTGACTCCAGAAACACATAATCAACTAGCTGCACTTTTGGAGTCAAATACCCAGGAAAACCTTAACTCTGAAGACCCACCTCAAACATCAGCCACCATATCTTCTAAAAGTATACCAATAGAAATTGAACCTGGTAAAACACTGAATATAAACCCCAACTTGACAGTTGCTGAAACACAACAATTAATGAAGTTACTTCTTGAACATAAGGAAGCATTCACATGGGACTATACAAATATGAAGGGAATCTCTCCCGAATTATGTACTCATCGTATCTATATCAAGGAAGATTTTTGACCGATCTGCCAATCTCAATGACGAATGAACCCTAATTTAAGAGAAATTCTTAAGGAGGAACTTTAAAAATTGCTTAATGCAGGGTTTGTATATCCTATATCGGACAGTGAATGGGTTTCCCCGTTGGTAATAGTTCCTAATAAAAATGGGAAATGGAGAGTGTGTGTAGATTATAGAGCCTTAAATAAAGCCACTCAAAAAGATCACTTTCCGTTACCATTCATTGATCAGGTGTTAGATAGTTTGTCAGGGAAGAAATTCTTCTCTTTCTTAGATGGTTTCAGTGGGTATAACCAGATCAAAATTGCACCCCAAGACCAAGATAAGACCACTTTCACTAGCCCATGGGGAACTTTCACTTATAGAGTCCTCCCATTTGGACTATGTAATGCACTAGCAACCTTTCAAAGAGAAGTTATAGGAATCTTTCCTGATATGATTAATGACTCTATGGAATTTTTTATGGATGATTTTACCCCTTATGGTGTCTCTTTTGAGGAATCACTACAAAACCTTGAGAAAGTACTTAAACGATGTATACAAGCCCACCTCTCCTTAAGCACAGAAAAATGTCATATGATGATGAGTGAAGGAGTAGTACTTGGACATTTTATTTCATCTCAAGGAATTCAGGTGGATCCATCCAAGATACAAGTCGTTAAAGACCTTCCTATTCCCAAAACTCAAACATATGTGAGAAGTTTCTTAGGACATGTTGGAAATTATAGAAGATTTATCAAAAAAAAATCCAAAATAACTTCTCCTCTGTTTGTGTTACTTATGAAAAATGTTGAATTCAAGTAGACTAATCTTTGCCAGGAAGAATTTGATACACTCAAACATCAGTTATCTACAACTCCTATTCTAAGAGGACCTGATTGGACACTTCCCTTTCATATATCCTCCGATGCTTCAGATACTACAATAGGAGTTGTCTTGGGACAAGAATAAAATCATCTCCCTTATGCTATTTACTTCATTAGTAAGAATATGACTCCTGCTGAACTTAACTATACAATTACCGAAAAGGAATTTTTAGCAGTTATCTATGCTATTAATAAATTTCGACATTACATCACTGGCTATTCTACTTTTGTCCATACTGATCACTCAATTATCAAATATTTAATGAACAAACCTGTCACAAATGCTCGAATCACCAGATGGTTACTATTATTACAAGAAATTGATATTACAATTGTAGATAGACCGGGAAAAGAAAATGTAGTTGTTGATTTCTTTTCTCGGTTAACACCTGATGATAATACTCCAGTAGATGATTCCTTTCTTGATGAATATCTATTTGCAGTATCTGCTCACTCACCATGGTATGCATACATCGCTAACTACTTGGTTGCAGGGAAGTTACCACCACACCTATCCCATTGAGAGAAAAGAAGAATCATTCAACAAAGTGCTCGATATAGCTGGATAAGTGGGTGTCTTTTCCACACAGGACTTGATCAAGAAATCTGAAGATGCATTAGAGAATATGAGGTTTATGATTTACTAAAAGCTTGTCATGATGGCCCTTGTGGAGGGCATTTTGCTGATAAGAGAACAACACATAAAATTCTCAAGATGGGTTATTATTGGCCCTCACTGTTTAAAGATGCAAATAAATATGTTCGGGCCTGTGATAGGTGTCAAATAATGGGTCAACCTAATCATAGATATGAAATGCCATTAAATCCCCAGGTGGTACTTGAACCATTTGAAAGATGGGCCTTAGACTTTGTAGGACCCATTAACCCTCCATCCAATCAAAAAGTTTATATAGTGGTCTGCACAGATTATATAACCAAATGGGTGGAGGCTAAAGCACTCCATAGAGATACTGAAGAAGCAGTTCTAGATTTTTTATTTGAAGATATATTTATCAGATTTGGAGTGCCTAGAGAACTAGTCACAGATGGAGGACCTCCTTTCACTTCTCATGGTTTTAAAGCCACCCTTCAAAAATATCATATTCATCATAGAATGACTACACCATACCACCCCCAAGCCAATGGACAGGTGGAAAGCACAAACAAAGTAATAGAATCCATTCTCACAACAACAGTGAAGGAAAACAGAAAGGATTGGTCTCACAGGCTCCCTGAAGCATTATGGGCTTATAGAACTACCTGGAGAAATACTACAGGATTCTCCCCCTATGAATTAGTTTATGGAAAAAGTGTTGTCTTTCATGTGGAATTTGAAATAAAAACCTTAAGGACTGCTTTAGTTGTTAACCTTGATTTGAATAATGCACAAACAGCCAGGTTGCAACAGCTTAATGAATTGGATGAAAAAAGACTAGATTCCATTCATCAGACAGCCATGATTCAACAACAAAGAACAAAATGTCATGATAAAACCATCAAGCATAAGAAATTCCAAAAAGGTAATTGGGCTTTACTGTATGATTCTCGGTTTAAGGAATTTCAAGGGAAACTACGTACAAGATGGCTAGGACCTTACGAAGTGGACACTGTTTTCCCCAGTTGGAACAGTAAGGCTCCTCACAATTGATGACTCTAAAACATCATTATTAGTGAATGGTCATCAGCTCTGTCTGTACCAACACCCCATTTCCAAAGAAGATTTTAAGGCCACATGTGTGGCAGTTTCACATTATCTCTTTTTAGAGGAGCCTCCTGCCCCTCATTGCAATTAATTTTTCTGAATTTAATTTCTTTAGTATTAGAGTAAATTTGTTTTACTAATAATCCCTGTCAAGAAATGGCATGTTACAATTGATTCTTTTGCAGATTCTCAGTCCTACCAAGAAAGGACAATATTACTACAAGAAGATCCAAGCTTCATTTTGTGAAGAATTTCTCTCTCTTTCTTCAATCCATTCATCATCACTTCCCATTCAACATCCCCATCATTCATCCTTCTTTATTTTTGTTCCTTTCCATTCCACTTTCCTCATTTTTCCCATTGCTCAAAAACCACTCTTCAGCAACATTTTCCTCATTTTTCCCATTTTTCCCATTGCTGAAACACCACTATTCAACAGTATTTCTCCTTTTTCCATTGTTGAAACACCACTGTTCAACAAATTTTTCCTCATTATTCCCCATTGCTGAAACACCACTGATCAACAACATTTTCCTCATTTTTTTTCCATTGTTGAAACACCACTGTTCAACAACATTTCTCCTTTTTTCCCATTGCTGAAACACCACTGTTCAACAACTTTTTCCTCATTTTTCCCATTGTTGAAACACCATTGTTCAACAACTTTTTCCTCATTTTTCCCATTGCTGAAACACCACTGTTCAGCAACTTTTTTCTCATTTTTCCCATTGCTGAAACATCACTGATCAACAACATTTTTCCCCATTTTTCCCCACTGCTAAAACACCATTTCTTCAATAGTATTTTCCATTGTTAAAACATCACTCTTCAGCAAACATTTTTCCATTC
The DNA here is from genome assembly GCA_009831015.1 of Picea engelmannii. NCBI lineage: Eukaryota > Viridiplantae > Streptophyta > Pinopsida > Pinales > Pinaceae > Picea > Picea engelmannii. Next base: position 31,927 of record ML847051.1, read on the forward strand.
TTTTCCTGTTGTTGAAACACCACTTTCTCAGCATTCCCTGTCAATAAAAACATCTGCTTCATCTCTTTCGCTCTCACTTCTCCTATTTTCATATTACATTCTGTCCTTTCACGACCTTCTCTCGTAATTAAACAAACCCTTGATAAAATTTCTCTAATAAATCCAAAGTCTCTCCCATGGTTACTGCAGAACTATTATGGACAGGCACCATATTTTTCGAAGTACAAATCAAAGGTAAAGATGAGGTATGTAAACTTTATATGTAAATACAATTGAAGTATGGCTAATGAGAAGATCCCGATTCATTATTATCATTCACTTAAAGTCACTATTTTAGCTGTAGTTGGGGTGGGGGGGGGGTATCGAAATCTTATGCCATCATTTCACACGAACCGACTACCGTCATTCATTTTTACCCATCATTTCATTTGTTTTCACCACCATTTGCATGCCTTCACCCGCAAAACTTACTCTGTTTAGAAGTGGTTACTTGACTCTCTGACTGTGCATTTTACTAAGATGTTAGCTATGGGAGGCCCTGTTATACGATACGAACCCGCCACGATAGCCTTGCTAGAATTGTATCTAGAAGTCTACCAAATTTTTCTGCAGGCGGGTTGGTTGGGTTATTTTCAGAGGCTCTAGGGATTTGATCTACAATAGGTTCTTCAATTTGCTCGAAATCTTCAAGAAGACCATTCTATTGTTCAAGGGGTTAGGATTCCAGTCACAGAGGATGATATAGCACAGGTTTTGGGTATTCCCATCACTGGAATTCGCTAGTTCAGCCGCAAACACATTATCCTTAATGCCCAGCAGGATTTTCTCTTGCCAGGAGAACAAGTTGAACCTAAAGGCCGAAGTGTTTGACTTAGCTCGTTGTCGCCTCCCTGGCCAAAAGTTACAGAGTTTGTCAAGCACTATCTCACCTGTGAAGGCCGATATCAGGTAATCTACCAGTACGATTTTTGTCTTTTTATCTCATTTATGACATGCTAGACTGGTCAATATTCCGTACTAACGAGGACTTCAACAAGAGCAGCCATGATCAGGGGATCAAATTTTGCTCAAAAATTCAAAGTGCTCGGAATTGCTTCAAATCAAACGAGAGCGTAGGCCTCGTCGTTGCGAACCCAACGCAACTCGTTTCATCTCAAATGGACGTCGGGAGCAAGAGATATCGCGATCTATTCGAATCGTCAAACAGGCAAAAAAAGGACGCTGATAGTGAAGTCCGTACAGGATGACGTGGCAGGGTCGTACGATGACGTGGTAGAGACCGTACGACCGTATGTTGATGTGGCATGTGATGACATGGTAGTTTTTAATTGGCAAATGTGGTCGAATTGTGATGTGACACGTGGCATCATTTTTGGTTAATGGTATGGTGCCACGTGGCCCAGTCATGGGCTGCCACGTGGCACCCCGGTATTGGCTATTGGTTGTTGTTTAAAATTGTATGGGGTCCGTGGGGGTTGAACCTCGGACCTCCCCTTTGGCTCCGCGCTTTGGTAGAGTGTGGGATACCACTAGCCCACACATTGTTACTTGTAAACCATATGTTATAATATGTATTTAAATTCAATTTATGTTATGGTCGGCGCGGGGGTCCGGGCTGGGGCTTAGCCCTAGCCCCCGGTCACATTTACATTACATACAACCATACCCTCCATTAAATGGCGTGGGGTTTTTAAATGTAGCCTATGGTTATATGTTTGACCACATGTGACCACAACCGAGAGCACGGGGGTTTGAAACGGTTGAGTTCTTTTGCTAGCCCGAGGTCATATCGTGACCCTCATGTGCCCGAGAGCTAGGAGGTTAGGGGCTGGCACGCCCATAACCGTCCTACAGTTCACACCATTGGTGCAGTTGCGTTCGGTGTTGGGTTTTTACACTTTAAATAGCATGTGTGCTAGGTTGCATGAACAAGGGTGCAATTTGTAGATGCAGAGACAACAAGCTTGAAGAGGAGACTTCCAAGAATCCTAACTTCTTCATTTTTTAGCCAAACGAGGTGCTGAAAAATCCCAGCTAGGGGTTTTTGGACGCTCTGAAGCCATTGGAGTAGTCTGATGGTCAATTTGAGAATTGTAAAGCACTTTTTTTAGCACTTTGAGCAATTAATAATAATGATCCATTGGAAGCTGGACCAGGAGATGTAGCCCAAGAGAGGGGTGAACTCCTTTATCATTTGTTGTGTTTATGTGCTTATGTTCATTGATTATGCTATTGTTTATATGTGTCTTAAATGAGTAAATCCTATTAATGATGTGTTGCAAAGTTGATCCATTTGCTTTTAACACATGAACTTTACTTGCAAATATTTCCAAGTTTACAAGTCTTCTTCATTTTTAGATCAAGTTGGTATCAGAGCACTGGTTTTTGAAGACTTGATTGTTTGCAAGTGTTTTGTTTTCTGATGCTCACAAGGTTGAAACTCACAAGAGGATAAGGTCAACTTGTGGAGCCAATTTCTCATCCTTCAAGGAGGAAGCATATACAATCACCGCAAGTTTCAAGGAGGCATTCACCAAGTATGGCTCATGAAGAGAGTCATGAACGTGTTCCTGCAGAAGATGAAGATCTCAGAAAGGTTGTCATGGAGATGAGAGAGATGATGAATATCTTTATGGAAAGGAACACATTGTTGAAAGGTGAAGGCTCCAACCCTTCAAAGCATAAGGGAGACAGTGGTGACAAAACTCCAAATGGAAATGGAGGGAATGGTGCTTCTCCACCACCCTCTCCTCCATCTTCTTCTTCTTCTTATTCTACCAGTTCAAGACCTCTTCCAAATTCTCCAAAGGGACATGGTAAAACTCCTTCACAAATTCATTCATTAAAGCTTGATATAAAATTTGAATTTCCAATATACAATGGAGAATTTAATGCTGAGAAGTTAGATAATTGGATACGTCAGATTGAGGTATATTGTAGAATACAAAAAATTCAAGATGATGAAACCAAAATTAAACTTGCTTCTTTAAGATTGGATAGTGCAGCACTCATTTGGTGGGAATCCAAGACTCAGGAGGACATGAAAAAGCATGGTAAAATTTTAATTTCTTGGAATGATTTTATTGTTGCAATTAAAAAACAATTTTATCCATTGGCATA
>ML847053.1:0-10386 GCA_009831015.1 Picea engelmannii
GTTTAAATACAATCAAGTTAAAATTATAATCAAATTTGGTGTTGCAGCTCCTTTCTCTAGATCAGCAGTGAACTTCAACGCCGGGTGCAAGACAGCCGTATCGAATTTAGTGATGGCTACTTCACTGATGATAACTCTTCTTTTCTTGACTCCGCTATTCTACTACACTCCTCTGGTGGTATTGGCGTCCATCCTTATTTCTGCGATGTTGGGCATAATCGACGTCAAAGCCGCTCACCACATGTGGAGGGTCGACAAAATAGACTTCGTTGTCTGCATGTCAGCCTTTCTTGGCGTAGTATTTGGCGACCTGCAACTAGGTCTCATGATTGCAGTATGTATATATACTTAGCTGACTGAGATTTCCTCATTCAATTGAAATCAATGAGGTATAATTTGAATGGATGGTGCAGGTATCCATCTCCGTAGCAAGAATAATGATGCACGTCATAAGGCCACGCATAGGAGTTCTGGAGAACATTTGTGGCACTTCCATATACAGAAACAAGGAACAGTATCCGCATTCAGCACGTACACCTGGCATTTTAATACTCAGCCTATCTTCCCCTATCTATTTCGCCAACTGCAACTATATGAGAGAGAGGTCCATCCTATGTTCCTTTACTCTGATTTGCACAAACTGTCAATTGACACCATATTCATCATGGATTTAACTGGTAAATTGCTTACTATATATATAGGGTACTCAGATGGATAGAAGAAGAAGAATATCACTTAGCCAGCTGCAGTCAGGAGATTTTGCATTATATAGTCCTCGACATGAGTGGTAATTATCTCTTAGCTCGTTTCTACAGTTCGTTTTCCTGTACGACAAGTCCAGCTTTATTTCTATGCGTTAAGAAGTCATAACAAGTATTTATTTGTTTCCAGGTGTGAGTAGCATAGACACGAGCGGAATCAGCATGCTCCTAGAGCTGCAAAAGGCACTGCAGAACCGTGAACTTGAGGTACAGACGTTTCATAGGTTTTTTTAACCTTAACATTATTAATATTAATATGAGTAGGTATGTATATTTCTGTAAATTTTAATAGTAAAATCATCGCATGGAGTGGTCTCCTGTATCATTAATAAAGAGATTTTATATATATATATATAGCTTGATAATAATGTTAAAATGGTGTTGTCTAAATATTCTATTTCTTGAATTTTTTCATTCTGTTAAATAAATCTTGGTGAAATCATCATTTTTGTTTAAATTACATTTTTGAATGTATAAATGAATTCAGTATCCTAAAATATCCTCAGAAAACTCGGATATAGAATTAATCACTCAAATATCAAATATGGAGTTCAAACAAATTTTCACTGGATTTTAATAAAAAATAATCAAAAAATATACCAATAAAATCTTAAAAAACAAACATTTAAAAGATGTCAAAAATAAAAATAGATTATTATTATTATTAAATTATATTTATTGTTTCTTATAGGTTGCATTCGCGAATCCAGGACCAGAGCTCATGGAAAAACTTCATAAATCGAAGTTAAATGAACTGATTAATCCTAAATGGCTTTTTCTCACGGTGAACGAGGCCGTTACTGTCTGCAGCTCCCTCGTCCTCGACAGAAAATTCAACGTGACAACTAAAAAACCAGGTGCCGACGATGCAGAAGCTGGACGTATTCAAACCGATGTTGAATAAATCGTGACAACACACAAACGAGGTTTTGACGATGGACAAGCTGTGGGGGTAATCAAACCAATGTTGAATAAATAAGCTTTGTATACATTGATGATTGCCATGGGTCCGTCTGGGTAGTGTAAATGTGTTGGACGTTTATGCTGGTCATTTTCATGTATCTTTCTCAGTTGAGAGAGAAAAAAAACTTTCCAAAATGTTTGAAACTGGGGAAGGCTTTTCCAAAAGGATTTTCTAATACAATAAGAAATGTAATTTAAGGTCTTTTTGACTTAGTACAATGCATCATTTGGCATGTGGTCTGTACCATTTGTAACACCACAAACATCATTATCTAGACTTCACTTTCGACAAGAAATTCAATCCACAATCATAGCGCTATAAGTGGCAGAAGTAAGCATTAAAGATGTGTGTATAGTTCGTTTGCTGGCTGGCTAGAGCTCTGTGTTTACGGAAAAAGTTGATCTAAGGAGATGTGCAAAAATCACAGGTGCACTTAAATATTAAGTTTTATACATAGTGTCGATATCACTCGCTTGAAGGGCTCTCATCATTATGGTTTGGATACCCCACCAACGGTAATGCATCTATTACTCACTCGCTTCAAGGGCTATTATCATTATGGTGGGGATACCCTACCAACGGTAATGCATCTATTACTCACTCGCTTCAAGGGTTATTATCATTATGGTGGGGATACCCTACCAACGGTAATGCATCGATTACTAAATGATCATCTTAATAGCATACAACTCTTTGTTGGATTTAAAGCAAAAATTGACCCATAAATGGATATTCATGTTGTTTAGTTGTCTTTTTCTTACAAGTATAAGGATCCATTTCATTGTTTTTATTATCCTATTTTCAAATATTTAATTATTATCTTCACACTTATTATATGGAGTGGTGGGTATTGAGATCTCTTTTAGGGATGTAGTAAAAAACAATTTTAAGAAAGTGTTTAAAAACATTTACTATTGTAGTGTCTATATTATAGAGCATGATGGGGAGGTGTTGAGGTCCAAGATTACAACATCAAAGGTCAATCTTCCACAATTGTTACGAGGAAAATCTCTCTATGGTTAGGGGTAAATCACAATAGACTGAAATGACTGCATAAATCAACTCTAATCTCATATATGCTATATAAGAAAATATGTTAACGAGACAAGATAAAGAGCCTGCCTCATCTAGACATTCGATGAAGTCCACCGTTGAGCACTTGACTCAAAGCAATACACTTGCAACTTGTCCTCAACAACCAAGAAACATAAGCATATGGTGATAATATATAATGTTAGCACATTCATAGCACAATCCATCAACATTCATAACAAATATGCTCATGGAATAACAATTCGAATATTTGCATTGATTGGACGAAAAAACAATATTTCTATTAAAATGTAATCACAAGTGAATGAATTACAAACTTTCCTGTCGGCATGGCTTGAAACCGAGAAACTATGTCCCTTCCAGTTGGGCCTCCACCACTTCAATCCTCCACCAAAGGCAAGCTCATTTAAGAGAGACAATGAGGTTCTCAATCAAATAGGGAAGAGCTTGGGGGTTGAACAATGTGTTCAGACTTAAAAGGATAAAGGGATGTTGAATCAATATGAAGTGAGTAATTTCTCCAGAGTAACTTTGATCTCAAAGTTGAATTCTTCTCCTCTTTTCCATAGCTCAGATATGGCCCATTTATAGACTTCAAGTGGAACTGAAGGGCCGAGTTAGAACATTTCCAGTATATGGAAGGTCAAAGATCATTGATCTCGTGACGTGACATGGTAACCCGACACCATTTTTTAATTTTGGGCACAAAACTTGATGTATGCAGGTTTTAGTGGTGCAACTTGTGTATACGCATGATGTATACTAGTTAGGGCACATATATGTGGGAAAATATTGTTTTTAGCTATGGGATTTGTAAAAAGGGACTTCAAGTTTGCATAAGGAAATGGAAAAAGCCTTTTTGACCAAATTTTCATAAGGTGAGGAAAATCTTGCTATAACAGATGCCCCCTAATGTGTGAGGTCAGAGGAGTATCTGTGATGGATGAAATACATTATAATACCCAAAAGTGGAGTAATGGGGACTCAGCTGGAAGAACTAGTTGCTGCTGAGAATATTACAATATGCACTGGCTTTGCACACATGGCTGCCAATTTGAATTACACTGCAGATCCATGTGAAAATATACCAAAAAATTGTTCATGGCCATAAGTAGGCAATACAAAGGTTGCTACATGCCAAAGGTTGTCATAGTCACAAACAAGTCCCACTAAAACTATTTTCAAAATCAATCTGAAGATATTTTTATACAATGGAGTACAATCTGATCCCCCATGATCACTAAAGTCACATAGGTACTAGTCCAATGAGAGATAGCAACAACTCATGAAAGTTGTGACTATGAATTGATGTCTTCAAGTCTTCTACATGTTCTGCCAAAGGTGCAAGTCTACATCATGCGTATAAAGGAGTTGAGGTTGAACACAATGAAACTTCATTTGATTATCGGTCATTAAGGTATACCGTTAACAAACGCGATACAACCTACCGATAATGAAAGTAGTTATCAAGGAACCGAGTACAATCTTACAAGTGTGAATAAATGTGTGAAGGTCGAACACTTAAAGAATCCATCGATTAGGAGACATTGATGTATTCCCAGTTGTCTATGGTGGAAGAACTTGCCACTAATGACTTCAAGACTCTAGGTACTCATAGGACTCTAGGTCTCGTCTCTAGAATAGATGGGTTGAAGTTGATGGAAGGAGACTCGTTGAAAGGAGATATTTGAGGCATCTCTCATCATTCAACAAGAGGTACAAAGCAGGAGCTTGATGATTTGGAAGAAATTAGATGAAGAACATGTTCACGAACCAATGACCCTATGCATCTTTCTTATGTGCCAGATGCAATAGGTACATAAAAAAGACCCTTTAAATAACATCCAATAAGGAAAAATGTTGACAAAGGCGAGGAAACCACCAATAAGGCTAATGGAATCCAAGACATTACACGAATCCCAATGCATAAATAGATTTCTTACCGTCGAACACAAGGGAAACCACCCAGTCAGTCACCAATGATGAAATGCCAATTGTTGGGTTCAAGGTTACCTACCAATTATGAAAGTAGGACCAGGGTGCACAATAGGACTAAAACTTCATGTAATTATGAGACACACTTAGGGTATGGTCGACATGTGAAGTCAAGAGTTCTGAGGAATGACCAACACAGGTTGATAGACTTCTTTTGAACAAGATCATGAGACATATGGAAGACTCTGACAACATAGACTCAATCATGAAACTTTGATATTTAGGAGACATCAATCAAACTCTCCATAGGGATTGGAAGAGTAACCAGTCGAGGGAGTACAATCTCTGTAACAAGCTCAGCTTTGTAAGGTCATCCTTAACCCAAAATTTTGATGACATGTGAACTCAAAAGTTTGTACTATGTTCAAAGGAAACACAAATGCTTACAATATAAGATAATATTTCTTTCCTTCCTGTCTTTTTTTGTTTTTTCATAGTCAAATGAATTATATGATACAGAGGAGGAAACACATGTTGCAAGTAGGCAACTAGTTCCAGCAGTGGAACATACTTATGCTCAATGCAAAGAGGTGCATGCGAGAGATGGACACTCGGGGGAATGTTTCCTTTTGGATATAGGGTGTCAAGCTGCAAAGAATATAATAAAGGCTTTGCTTGGCTGATGATGCAAACTGATGAGGTGAAAGGATTATAGTGCAAAAGAAAGAACCAACAATAGGCTCAATACTGCAAGCAAGAGAATGAGATGCAATTACAACTTAACGCCAAAAGATGTCATTTTTTGTAATATTAGTCTACTTGGTTTGAAAAAGGTGTAAACTTGCACCAAATAGACATCCTTTCAAATGCAATTTACGAGTGTGAAAGAGACAAGTTCACTCGAAAATATTTTTTCTTTTGAGAGCGTTGGAAAAGAGCTTAAATCTGTCTCGTTGGGAATCCTCTAGGTATAGTTCAACATGCTTAGGAGTAAGAAATGAGGTTCAAACATAAGGTCATGTGTTAAGTATAAGGGACTCCCTATCCTACAGACAATTTGTTTTGCATGGGCACTTAATGAAGCAAGGGATCTAACTAGGGTACCCATGTTTGGTAAGTCTCTACCATTCGATAATGACACTTCTAGTTGAAAATAGAAGGTTCTGTGTCGCTATTAAATAGGTTTGTACGTAAGACATATGAGTTGTAGTCATAGGATGATGCAAGTGTGCATCATCCTATGAGTTTCATATGAGTTTCATTCATAGGATGATGCAAGAGTGCATGATGGATTGAATACCTATCCTATATGTTGGGTGACGAAAATACCTGTCCAAAGTTACAAACGAGCAACATGATGTTGAAAACTGCAAGAATCCATGGATAAAACCACCAAAACCAACTCCATCCACTATCATATTAGTCCATTAGGCCAAAATATTGTACGAAACAATGTAAAGTGGGTAAAATTTTTCTATAAATATTTAAAAAAACCAATTTTACTATACCATTTGTATTTTTTACCCAAAGAGTGCATTTTGGATCAAATTGCCTTCGAATTTCAACTATTGATTGCGGGAGCTACGGGTGACAAAATAGACAATCATCTAGATCGGGTAATTCATATTACTCTCCTCTTTCTTTCTAGTGGATTAAAATTTGTAATTAAGCCTCATTTTTTGAGTTATTTAGGGTGCAACTTAGAAACTAAGATGTACGCGGGCCACAGATCATCGGGTCGCGTATATGCATACTTATATGTGACTGTTTTCAAAACAGCCAGCGTATAAGAAGCCCTATAAGCAACTGTGTACAGTGTAGCTCACATACATATTCATGGATAAGTTTTTTTAAATGTTTCTAACTCAAAAAATGGTTCGAATCTTGCAGGATGGTGCTAGAGTGGAGAGAAAGAGAGTGTGAAGAGGTGGATGCTGCAATGGAGAGAGATCCAAAGGCCCAAATGGCCTTAAAAATATGTGGGCTATACAATTTTTGGGCTCTCAAAGGTATGAGCGCTCAAGTGAGACTACTTCAAATTCTTGTAAACTACTGAGATCTGGATACTGAAACCTTCAACCTTGATGGACAACCATTAATGATTGAAGTTGAGGACATATACTTCTTGATGGGATTGTCGTGTCGGGGTGAGGTGGTCAACTTCAAAGCCCGAGGAGCTGGGAGTAGCATCAACATAGAGGATTACATAGCCACTCATTGCATTGCAGGGATCCATAAGGTAGGTAGCCAACTCACAATCAGACCAATCAACAATCTGAGTCTCAATATTGTTGTCCTTGTGTTGACACGGATCACAGGGTCGACCTCTTTTCACCAGGCATCGAGGCCACTTATGTTCTATTTAATGGAGTCCTTGCGACCCACGGTTTACAACTGGTGCACCTCATTGCTCGCCAACATGAAGAGGTAGTTGACAGACTGCAAACTGGGTAGAAAGAGGAACTTTGGGTTCACATCTATCCTTTGTAGTTTTTTCTTCGAGTGGGTTCCAGGATTGGGCCCTAGAGTTGATATTGTTCTACATGGATCGAGGTGATGAGGCAGAAAGGGGGTGGTAGGGTGCCAACACCCTACAATGATGATTTTTTCTTCTTGTGGATTCGACAGGTGATGGATTTGGAGGACTACCCTTACACACAGATTGACTTCAAAGGAGATATGGACATGTCGTTACCACCGGGTTCTCCCTATGGAGACATAGGTATGTGAAGTTTTTTTAATATTTCATTTTTTTCTATTTTTGTATAAGAAAAAAAAATATTTTTGGATGATTTCAAGTACTAACTAAACACGTATGTGATGTAGACGTGGTTCCACGATGGCTCGAAAATATTCCACGACACTGGAGGAGGCACCAGGGGGATGAGGAAACGGGAGGGGACGTTGATAAAGTGCTTCAAAATGTGCAATGAAACATGTCTCGTTTGACGTAGAGGATTCCCATGGTTCAGGTGGAGGATCTGTCGGAGGCGATGCAATGACAGGTGGTAGGTGTGACTCGTACTTGGGTACGACTCTTTTGGCATCTTACAAATGCCATAGTATGCTATCGGGGCACTCATTCATTTCCACAGGCGTAGATGTCGTGATTATTGTATGACTAGATGTATATGTATATTGAGGGTGTGAGCCCCGATTTTGTACTATAACATCATATATTTTGGAGAGGTGAAATATATATAAAAACATTGATATTCGTCTTTACTTATGCTACAATGTGTACATTGATGAAAGTGTTTTTTTTTCTTTAGTTATGTGACAAATTCCAATATAAAAAAAAATTAGCATATGCATCAGATACATAATTATAAATTCTAGGTATGTGATGATAAGCAATAAAATCAAACTGTCGTTCTAAAAGTCGTACCCGTAAGAATCGTTGGAGTAGAGAAGGGTCAAGCACATGGTAACTTCTATTCAACTGACATACTACTAATTCAGAGTCTAGGAAAACTTCTAAAGAGCGAATGCCATGTGAAATGACATCGCACAAAACTTCTATAATGATTCTATATTCGGAAACGTTATTCGTGGATGGCCCTAGGTAAACGCCACCTGAAGACACCAGTAGAGTCTCGAGTGAGTAAACAACCCAAACTGCGGAATACAAGTTTTGTGTATGACAACTGGCCCCGTCTGTGAATCCTACATAGACCGAATACTCTGTTGACATATTCCAACCAAGGGAAATATTTATAAGGAAGATGAAGATAAAAACAAAGGGAAAATATATATACACTAAAATACATTAGTGTACAAAGAATTACGCCCAAGCTTGGGGCTCAAGCGTAATATATTTTCAAATAGACCCATTCCTCGACTCAAACAACATGTTCCCTTCATAATATTCTAATTCATAGGCTCCTTTTTCTAAGACACATCACACAATATAGGGACTGTGTTGTCCATACCTCTTGCCCTCAGGCCGAGATCCACACAGGATCTTCTCTAAACCTTGACAAGGGTTATTTAAACTCCTTGCCTAAGCCCACAAAATATTTTGAGTCTCGTGAGTTGGGGCTCTTCGAATACTATGCCCTGGCCCTTAGCAAGAACCGAAACGCAAAATGAAAATGGGCTAAGGTGTAAGCCCTTCTCTTCAGCCCCTTTTCCTATAGGACCACAGCCAAATTTTGTTTAATTAATAACATGTTAGAAAAAATAATTACCTAATAAATTTTTACTAAATAATCCCTAAGCATATATTCAGCTAGGGTTGTTAAATACACCCACCCTTCAGGAAACTTCGTCCCAAAGTTAAGGTATCTTATGGTACAAAGGAAAAGAAATATGGTTCACACATTCATAACAAGTAACTGACATTATTAGTAAGTAAGTCAAGAAAACTCATACATACTAGTGTATATGTACAAGAAATGCATGTGTATCTATTACATACAAGTCTCATGCATGTACTAATAATCAAAAATATCATCCTTTAGTAATTTATGTATGCATCCAATCCAGTTAGCAAGACTAGTCTTTTATAAAAGACAACAAACCAATCAATTGTTTGAGAAATCCTTTAATTACTATTATCCAGATCAACAATTTTTATTTAGACAACTGTGGTTTAGTTATGTAATTATGAATATTCATATATACACTTTTTTTTTTTTAAGGGAAAACATTAAATTCCACCATAAGACAGATCTCCATACCTTCTCAACTATTACTACTCAATCTTCCTCCCTAACCTACTTCCATCTCCATTCCTATCCTTCCTCTTCTAGACTATCTTGGAGTGTCAACTATATTGACCTAACTCCAAATAGAACCCGTAAGCGGAAGTGTCGCTATCTCGACCAAACTTCCATAGCAGGCATCTGACAGTCATCATCACACATCTTGGGGAGCGTGAGCTAACAACGTCTTCCCATGACTTCAGGTTTTGGAGGATACACGGTGTGAAATGCCTCCACCCCTCCTAATCATAACTAGGGTCCACACCCTACAATGGAATATATAGTGGCATCATGTTGTTGGGGGTTTTGTCATCGTTTATTCGGTTTGGGGAAGTGTCATCACCTGAAATCATGCACTGGTCCACATATCATAGCAATGCATCCAAACCAATATAAATTCCACATACAATATTCATACCATAATGTTTCTCGGTTAGTGGTCCTGATATCCACTTTCATCATCATTATCCCTTGGCTATTTGATAGCCCATAACCTACAGATTACTTTGTAACACAAACTCATACATTTCTATGCATTATCATCATGTAATTGTATACTATCATCATTTCAATTTGGTATCCCTGTACCGATAAATTAACATCAAAGTTTTCCAGTTAGAATAGATCTCATAATATCCCATAATTCAATTTCGACACCCATTCATAAGATTATCATTTACCCAAAATAGATTTCATCATATCCAACATCATCCTAATAGCAATTAAGCATTCATTAAATTAACATTCTCACAATATGTCGCATCATATACATCATCATCAATAACATTTAAACATTCGTAAAATTTACATTCACATAATCTATTGCATTACATACATCATCATCAATAACATTTAAACATTCGTAAAATTTACATTCACATAATAGATCACATTACATACATCATCATCAATAACATTTAATCATTCATAAAAGTTCATACATTTAAAGTTTAGGTGTATCACTTAA
>ML847053.1:11212-35043 GCA_009831015.1 Picea engelmannii
ATGATAAGTTGTGCTTAAGTTCAATTGAGTCCCCAACGCTGACTGTAAACTTGTCCAAAACCTAGAAGTGAATCTGGAGTCCCTATCTGAAATGATCTTCTTAGGTATCCCGTGCAAATGGATGACCTCACTTACAAACACACCTGCCACATCAGTGACATTGTAAGTGTCTCTAACCGTAATAAAATGAGCACTCTTGGTTAACTTATCCACTATCACAAGAATGACATTGTGTCTATGAGATGTGAGCGGCAACCCCACAACAAAATCCATAGAGATGACTTCCCACTTGGACATAGGGACATCATGTGGTTGTAGGAGGCATGCCGGGTGATGGTGGTCGGCTTTCACTTGTTGACATTCTAGGCACTTGATGACGAAATGGACTACATCGCGTTTCATGCCTACCGAGAAGAAGAGTTTCCTTATATCTGCATACATCTTCTTCACACCCAGATGCGCACAATAAAGTGCTCTATGAGCTTCCTTCAGTATGATCCTTCGAATATCCCCGTTCTCAGGGATGTACATCCTTCCTCGATATCTTAACAGTCTATCTGTTTCCAGACTATATCCTTCATACTTTGGATCTAACTGCCTCCCGCTCTGGAGGTTTGAAGTAACCTTTAAATACCAACTGTCTCATTGGATTTGTTTCAACACATGTTCCCTCAGATTGACCTTTAAGATTACCAAGGAGAAGATACGTGGTCTCCTACTCAAGGCATCTGCGACCACATTTTCCTTTCCCTTGATGTACAAAATACCAAAATCGTACTCACTCATAAACTCACTCCATCGCCTTTGCCTAGAATTCAGATCTCTTTGAGCGAAGAGATGTTTTAAACTTTGATGGTCCGTTTTGAGCTCAAAGTTTCGCCCCACAAGATAGTGCCTCCAAATTTTCAGAGCTAGCATTACAGCTGCCAACTCTAAATAATGAGTCGCGTATAACTCTTTGTTCTTCTTCAACTTCCTTGACGCATAGGTTATCACTCCTCCATCCTGCATTAGCACGGCCCCCAACCCTTTCTTCAAGGCATCCGTGCAGACTATGAATTCCTTTTCCATATCCGACGCTCGTAGAATTGGTGCACTAGTTAGTAACCTCTTAAGCTCAATGAATGCACTATCACACTCTACTGTCCATTCATACCTGACCCCCTTGCGCTACAAGGTGGTGATGGGTTTCGCTATTTTTGATAACCCTTCCACAAATCTCTGGTAATAACCTTCTAGCCCCATGAAGCTTCTCACCTCATGGCCATTTTTCGGCACTGGCCACTCCATAATGGCCTTTACCTTTTCTGGGTCCATAGAGATTCCTTCATCGAAAATGATATGACCTAAATAGTGGATCTCTTTCTGGAATAGATGAGGATGTCATCTAAAAACACTTGTACAAAACGGTCTAAGTACTTTCGGAATACATCGTTCATGAGGCTCATGAATACTGTTGGCGCATTGGTCAATCCGAAAGGTACTACAACAAACTCGTAATGTCCAAACCGAGTTCGAAAGGTAGTTTTTGGGATATCACCTTCTTTAATCCTTAACTGATGATACCCTGATCTCAAATCAATCTTTGAGAATACTGTTTCTCCTTTCATCTGATCGAAGAGGTCATCTATTCGCGGAATTGGGTACCTATTCACAGTAGCACGGTTCAAGTCCGTGTAGTCTATACACAGTCGTAAGAATCCATCCTTCTTCTTTACAAAAATTACTGGTGTGCCCCAAGGTGAGACACTGGGCCTTATTATCCCTAAGTCTAGTAACTCTTTCAACTGCATTTGCAATTCACAAATTTCCAGCGCTGTCATCCGATATGGAGTCTTGGAGATTGGTTTTGCACCAAGTTTGATCTCAATAGTAAAATCAATCTCCCTCTCAGGAGGTAACCCTGGTAACTTGTTCGAAAAAACATCCTGAAATTCTGACAATACCGGGTACTGATTCAATGAGGGTCCCTTCCTTTCATTCACTGCTTCCACTACATACAATCGACACTCTTGTCTCAAGCATCACTTAACCTTCATAGTTGATATAAAATGTAATGACACTTTTCTCTGTACACCCTGGATCTCTACTGGTCTTCCTTCATCGTCGACACAAAGCACCCTCTTTTCGAAACAATCTACCAAAGCTCGGTGAGATGCTTACCAATCCATTCCAATGATTAGGTCATATGCCCTGAGAGCAGTGATGTATACCTTTAACCTGGTAGTACACACTCCCAGGTCTACTATACAATTATCGACACTAGGTCCTACTGCTTGTTTTTCCCCCGAAGCCATCTCGACTTGTTTAAAGTCATCGTGCTCATAGGGTGCCAACTTACTCTTTTCTAATGCAGATGGTGAAATGAAACTATCTATTGCACCAGAATCAAACAAAATCTTAACATTGATATGATTTAGTGTACCTGATGACTCCACCACCATGGATTGATGTTCGACCGGGTGGTTATTAACCGCTACATAAATCTGGTGGCTACTACTTGATCTTCCCATCGGTGCCTTTCCTTCTCTATGCACAAACCCTGATTGTAACTCTGGGCAGTCACACTGGTAATGGGGTCCTACGCACCCCCAACAGGTAACACGAGATTGAACCTGTGTACTGTTATGTGACTATATTTGAAATGAGTTCCTTCCCCTGGAACCCCTGCCCCTACTCGTTGTTCCCTGAGATGGTCGTGGACTTGTCTACACCATTGGCGATGAACGAGATGTTGCACTCGCTGGCATTGAAATCCCTGCAGCTACTGTCCTTGGAACGACTCTGTTACCATATGGTGGTGGCCTTGAGCCCCCTCCCCTAGGAAATGTCCTCAGGGCCTTTCCTACGAATCCAAGGCGATGAAGAAATGTCGGTCTTGTACCCTCGGTTAAGTTCATGTGTTCTTCTGCATAACGCGCATTTTCCACCGCTTCCGCTACCGAAGACAGTTTCCACATATGCACCATAGCTCTTATCTTAGGGTTCAATCCATAGACGAAGTGCTCTGCCTGTCATTGGTCATTGTCCATATACGAAACATATTTGAACAGTTCCATAAATCTGATCTCATATTCTTCTACAGTTCTATTTCCTTGTAATAAGGCATGAAATGCCCCTACCTGTTGTTCCTCATAGTATGCTGGTAGATATTTCCTTCAGAACCTCTCCTTGAAAAGTTCCCAAGATACCGTGTCTGGGGTAAGGTGCAGTTGTCTTTCCAGGTTGCCCCACCAGTTCAAGGCGTTGTCTCTTAACTGAAAAATGGTGATCTTTGCCTTTGAGTTGGACACATAGTCCCTTAAGGAAAAACACCTTGTCATGCCTTCCAACCATGCTTCTGCGCGTTCACTGGCGCGACCCCCGACAAACTCTGAAATTTTGATCTTCTGCAATTCTCGCGTGATGTCTTTGGGTGGAGGCCCTCCCCCCGAACCCCTTGACGCTTCTGGATTACCCATTCCAGACGGTGGGGGTTCCACTTCAGTCCCTGCCAGTTGTCACCCCTTTAAAGTCTCATTAATGGATTCCAACGAGCGCAGTATGAGAGCTAGTTCAGGCGATGGTGGTGGTGGTGCTGGCGGTGTTGGTGGTGCTTGCAACGACACTCCCCTGCCTCGACTCCCTCAAGTCCTGACCATCTTGTATGCTTTGACCTGCATCAACCAAAGTTGTTAGGGTGAGTTCAAGGATGTTTCAAATTGGTGCTACTCAAACTAGAAACAGGGTTAGGCGTAAGTTTTCTTTACTTGTCTGTAAACAAACATTACTCCTTTAGGGGATTGGCTAGGTTAGGGTTAGGATTAAGTGTCTAAGCTTGATTTCTTCACCCCTATAAAAAAAACACTATTGGTTCCCTTGCCCTGTAGCTATGCTAGCCTTGCGCCATACTCGCCAATTCCTCTTGCTTACTCTCCTAGTGTGTATGCTACCTCCTTCCCGCTTGTCCTAGTCTAAGTCCTTTTAACTTTTCACTTACAACTAAATATCCTCCAATGCTTGACTCGTGAGATTTTCCTTGGCATGTAGTGTTGGCGTTGTCGATTGCTACATTGAGATTTAGCGTTGACTTTGACTGTTGGAATGGAGTGGAGGGACTTGGTGCTCGGCTCGACGAATTGTGTGTATGGTCTCGTGAGCCTGACGCTTGGACAATCAGAGTTTATACTTTGGGATACCAAGATCAGTAGCGCCAGATAAACCTTTACCTTGATTTCCGGTGCATTCACTAATTATGATTCAACTTGGTTAGCTGGCTCCGGATCAATAGGTTAGGTAATAAACCTGTTAGTCTTAATCTTCATACTGTATCTTCCTGATAATAATACCACTCTAATTCCTACAGTGTTACCATTAATCTAATTAAATATAAGAATTTATTTGTAAAGACTTATGAGGGCATGTTGGCGTTACTGTTCTTCTTAAGACGCTTTTCTTGATGGGGGTCTTGGGTTCAAAACCCATGGACTCTCTAACATTTTAATTCAAATAAATTAATGTAATTACTTTTAATTAATTTGCTATCTTAGTTTTAATTTGCTGCTTATATTTAAATATATGTATGTATATTATATTATTGTTAATAATTAATAAATTTAATATATGTATGTATATTATATTATATATATATTTTTTTGTTAATAATTAAATAAATAAAAATTAACAATTTAAACCCTTGAAATTTAAATTTAGTTAAAAAAAAATTAAAAAGTTAATTTAAATAAATAATAAAAATAAAATTAAATATAAAATTAAATAAAATAAATAAAAACATAAAAAAATAAAAATCAAATCGGGCACGCATGAAGCCCACGTGCCCGCTTCCTCCAAAATAACCCTACACCTATCTCTCCAAACCCTAAACGCGTCCTTCCTCTACTGCCTCTCCACTTTGCTCTGTCCCTCTCGGCAGGCTCAATGCCCTTCTCTGAGCATTGGTTCTTGGGTGATGGCTTATGTGTATTACATTTTGCGTTTGGCTTGGAGGTGAGTGAGCTCTCTCGTTCCTCTGGTTGTTGTGTGCTCCGTCTTTCCTCACGGGGCTGATCACAGTCAGGTCAATATGCTCCCGCTCCTACCCGAACTCATTTAAGCTATGCACTCGCTCCATGAATGACCAAATACTAGATAGGGTTTGACCCATTTTAAGCAGTTCCAGTATTGACTAGTGGGTTATTTTCGTTGTTTCAAGTATGTAAGGGCGTGGAATATCCTCTCTTGAGTTGATCTGGACTATCTATCTACTCCTAAACTGTCTGTATCTTACCGATAGCCACTCAATTTTACGTCTCCGATATAGGAAGAATATCCATAACTAGAATAAGCATAGGTAGCAGAAGCTAATCCTCTAATTTGATAGCCACGATTTATAACTAGTCTAAATGAATCTGCTTATCCAATTGGTGCTACTTAATCCGCTTCTAGCACTCGAAATGGAAGGTATCCTGATCCTTAATCGGATGTTATCTTTGCCCCTGTATAATTTACAACCTCGTATCCACACCCAGCACTGTTCCATGCCTTCCTTCCTCCATGGAACCACATGCCCAGATTTTCCTTTAGGGAAGACCTTACAAAGATGGAATACTCTCAGTTTGTTGTTGTCCATTGCAGTTGTATGAACATAAACGTTTTTTTTCCCTCCGTAAAAGCATCACAGTTGGACCATCGTAGATACATAACAACTATTATCTATAGCATCATGGAGATAAGAGAAATAAAAAGACTCATGCTCAACTACCCGAATCCTCAGCTCTCAAGTCCTTTCCTTTTTGCAAGTTCGTGGGCGCAGTCGTGGCTCCATGGCTGACCGCCTTGAGGGGACGACCATGGCCGCCAAGGGTTTTTATTTTTGATGTGTTCGGTTGGTAGAGTACAAGGATCTCACATTGTGGTCGGGGTTCGAGCCCTACAGTGGGCGTGTGTTGCTTCAACCTACGGTCGGGGTTTGCAGATGTTTTTTTTTTGTGTGTGTTATTATTTTTTTAATTTTTTTTATTTACAGCCTAATCTGCTACCATGTGTATGGCGGGTTCTCGACTTCAAAAGAATAAGCCACAAAAAACTCGCTTTGCCTCCAAGTCTTCACGACATACCCATAAGTTGTCTATAATAGATTCAAAATGAATATCCAAGGGTGCACAATATCATGTGTCTAAAGGAGCAAGAGCTGCCAGATTACAACACAATAAAATGGTGAGAATGGTTATAAATGTCATTATTGCAAACTTGCGGATCCTCGGGTGGTAGAGTAATTGTTATTAATTTGAGTAATGTTAACTTCTCTGGTTTGAATGTATCCAGACTTAGGAAATTTGTTTTGAAATGTGTTCTCCATTCTTGTTATTAGAATGTTTGTAGTAGAAGATCGTAGCGTCTCTAACAGATGGAAAACGTACTATGGCTATAGAACATTTTATTCTCCCTAGTATAATTTTAACGTAATCACTAGCCATTTTAGCTCCTTTTGGCTATTTAGGCATGATGCAGTTATTTGATCCTTCAGATGTGCACTTAGAACTGATCTCAAGACAAGGATGGAAATAATTGGAATAAATCACTAGTACCTATGTTTTTGTTTAATAAATGAGGCTTTATCCGTTAATTCCAATGCTCATTGAGCTGCCACTCTTATTAATACATTTTACAATGGTTGCTTGCATAAGATCTTCCAGAAACGATGACAGGTCTACAATGGGCTGCTCCTTTATATGTAATCTTAAGTCTAATTTTGCCTAGTTGTTGAGGGTTGCTCTAAGGATGCTATGTTGATTTGATTAAATCTTGTTATTCCTTGAACAATTAACGGAACAAGGTTATTGAAAGATGAGACAAAACGTCAAATTTCCCTCTTTTACTCACTACATTACATTAACATGGCAATAAATGGATAATTCTTTTTGTATGGAATTTTTTTTTATCTTTCTTATGTTAAGAACATATGTCTAATATGCTTTAAGGGTGTCTTGAATAACTTATATTTTAAGCTAATTTTCTAAAGGCAGCTAATTTTCTTAAGGCATTATGGTCTGTTGTAATGTAGATTGTCGAGATTTTATGACTTTACTATGTGTAACAACCCTAGTAGGTAGGTAGGTAGGTAGGTAGGCCCTTGGTTCCATATTTTGAACCAGCGCTCTGATACCATGTGTAGTATCCGTAAAACAAAATACAAAATTTAATTCTAATTTAGCATATAATTCTTTCTTATACTAAAATAATTCAATCACCAACATATGAGCATATGATATTCAACAAAAAAATTAAAATTTTATCCACAGCATAAGAATTACTCAACAGAATAATTAAATTACCTCTCCCTAATGCTAATTCCCCCATTGATCTGGTTGTTCGTTGCTGAACTGTGTCAAACACTGCCCAAAACCGAGTTTCCACCCTGCCAACTAGGACAACTTCCTAGCTCCAGGATACCATATGGATATCTTGGCCCCCGTGCCCAAAACCTCCAGAAAATCGGTGCCCCCTGTATTGATCCTTTGCTTGACCCCCCAACTCAAACTCTCTCATCCAATTCCCAAATCCAAGAGATCCCTCTCCCAAAAATCCCAGTCCAATGATAATCATCCCCCCTTCCGTCAACCCTCTTCCGCTCATATCCCCCTTCACCGCCTTTTCTCCTCATTTATTTCTTTACCTACACATTTATTACCTTATCCACCTAGTTAATGCCCCTTATCCACTTATTAATGTTCCTTATCCCCTTTATTAATGCTCCTTATCCCCTCTTCCGTAAACCCTTAATTTAAACAATATAATTTATTAACCCTCTTAATTTAATACCCATGTCAATGAATGTAACAGGTAATTAATTAATCAAATTATAACAATTAATTAATTAATAAATATTTAATTAGTATCATTATACCAATCTTTGCTTAATTAATAACATGTTAGAAAAATTAATTACCTAATAAATTTTTACTAAATAATCCCTAAGCATATATTCAGCTAGGGTTGTTACAGAATTGTACCTGCTCTAGAATTGATGTTCTCATAGAAAATGTAAACAATAGGGATGAATTAATATAAGGGAATGAGATGAAAATGACATGGAAATGATAAGGGGAAATGGGTAATTTTATCACCCAACAATGTCTCACTGAGTCACTTGAGTATATTAACATAGTATTCTTTGTATGTGTTTTGGAACGATGTTTCAACATGGTGTTTCAGCACCAACATATCTTCATTCATTGAACACTCTTATTAATTTTGCATAGTCTTCTTCATGCATGTAATTTGTTTCAACCAGGTGTTTCATCATGGTGTTTCAACACAAGCATATCTAGATTCATTCTTATTATTTCAACATAGTATTCTTCGTTCATGGAGCATGTTTCATACTGAGCCAAGTGTTTTAACACCATCATATTTTCATATATGTACATCTATGTGATTTACAGGTATGACTGTGTAATTAACCAAATTAGAAGTTAGGACTAAGGAAACATTATCCTAGATTACAAGTAAAGTATGAATTAAGCTTTAACATAACATAATGTTGAATGAATAATGAATTGTACCTGTTCCAGGATTGATGTTCTCATAGGAAATGTAAACAATAGGAATGAATTGATACAAGAGAATGAGATGAAAATGGCATGGAAATGATAATGAAAAATGGGCAATTTTAGCAACCAACAATGTCTCACTTGAGTATATTAACATAGTCTTCTTCGTGTGCGTTTCAACACGATGTTTCAACATGGTGTTTCAGCACCAGCGTATCTTCATTCATTGATCATTCTTATTAATTCTACATAGTGTTCTTCATGCATGCAACATGTTTCAACATGATGTTTCAATACCATATTTTCTTAGAATACTCCCAAGATCGAACATTGATTCAAATTTATTTAAATTAATAGACTTTTAAAAGATTCACCAAGACTTTTAAAAGGTTTTATAATTATGTGAAAATTCGCCACATTTTCACAAGATTTTATAATTCCGTGAAAGATTCTCACAAATTTTACAAGATTATATAATTTGGTGAAATATTCACCAAAAAATTATACATGCATATTATGTTATTGATAAAATAGCCTTCACAGTATCCCATGTGTCATGGGGATTCTCCCATTTATTATACATAAAAATTTAGAGGGGGTTCTTCAACTTTTCCCTGATTGTGCTACCATGGAAGACCATGATTGGATATATTGTTCGACATACCTGGATTTGTGGATGCATACTGGAATGGAGATATGGATCATCAGATATATACAAGCGGTTATGTGTTTAACCTGTTTGGAGGAGCAATTAGTTGGATGAGAAAAAGACAGGTTGTAGTGGCACTTTCAACTATAGAAGTTGAATACATGGAAGCCACTCATGAAAGTAAGGAAGAAGTATGGTTACAAATATTTTGTTCAGGTATTGGGTTGGTAAAACAAGTTGTAAGGATAGACTGTGAAAGTGAGAGTGCAATTTTTCTGGCGAAGAACCCGACTTATCATTTAAAGACAAAGAATGTTGATGTTCAATATCACTTTGTGAGAGACATGGTTGAAGAAATTAAAGTATTGTTGATGAAGGTGGACACTTAGAAGAATTTTTCAAATTCATTAAAAAAATCTATGAGAAATGAGAAGTTCTCTTGGTGCAGAGGATCTATCAGAAATCCTACCGTTGATTGTTAACTATGTAGCCATGTAAATCCCTTTATGCAAAGTAAACAACAAGTGGGATAATGTTGGGTATGTGTTATATTATTTGCATGAATAGCATTAGTGTCTTCTATGTTGCGTCGGGTGCGCATGGGGGTTTCAGGGGGCGGGGCCTTCAGGGGTTGCAAAACTTTTTTTCCTTGGGAAATGTGTTTCATTTTTCCTCGTTTTTTGTGTCCATTGTTGGGTGGTTTTTCGACACATGGTTTTTTCCGATGGTTGTCTATTTCCGGTTAAGGAATTAGGGTTTTTTATTAATCCAGGTCATTGGGTTAGGGTTTTGGATGTTGTTGGCTCCTATATGTATATTATATTGTAAACAATGTATCACTATGAATGAATACATAATATGTTGGTTTTCCCAGTTTGGGTTTCAAGGGAAAAAATCTCTTTGTAATGGGTGTATTTGACATTGTATATTTTCTATTCTTTTATTGAAAATCTATTTGCAGTAAAATATTGTACAAGGTTAAAATATACAAATGCATACCATACCATACCATGCCATACCATGCCATATGAATGCATACCATTTCCATTTCTAATGCATACCATACCAATGCATACCATTTCCATTGCCAATGCATACCATTTTCATTGCCAATGCATACCATACCATACCATAACATACCATTTCCAATGCATACCATGCAAGGAAATGACAAGGAAATGCATACCATTTCCATTGCCAATGCATACCATTTCCATTTCCAATGCATACCATTTCTATTTCCAATGCATACCATACCATTTACATTCCCATTTCCAATGTCAATGCATATCATAGCATAAGATACCATATCATACCATACCATTCCCAACGCATACCATTGTATGCATTGGCAATGGTATGGTATGGTAAGGTATGGTATGCATTGGCAATGGAAATGGAAATGGTATGCATTGCCTTGCCATTGTATGTTATGGATTGGAAATGGTATGGTATGGTATGGTATGCATGGATATTGACAATGGAAATGAAAATGGTATGGTATGCATTGGCATTGGCAACGACAATGCATACCATACCATACCATACCATAGCATTTCCATTTCCATTTTCAATTCCAATGCATACCATACCATACCATACCATTGCCAATGCATACCATACAAGGCAATGGCAAGGCAATGCATACCATTTCCATTTCCAATGCATACCATACCATAGCATACCATTTCCAATGCATACCATACCATTGTCAGTTCCATTGCCAATGCAAATGCATGTGGTACTATACCATACCATTTCCAATGCATACCATACAATGGAAGTGCAATGCATACCATTTCCAATGCATACCATACAGGGAAATGGAAAGGAAATGCATACCATTGCCATTTACAATGCTTACCATTGCCATTGCCAATGCATACCATACCATTTCAATTTCCATTTCCAATGCCAATGCATACCATACGATACCATATCATACCATACCATACCATTTCCAATGCATACCATAAAATGACAAGGAAATGCATACCATTGCCATTACCAATGCATACCATTTCCATTGCCAATGCATACCATACCATAGCATATAATTTCCAATGCATACCATACCATTTCCATTTCCATTTCCGATGCACATGCATACCTTACAATGGGAAGGAAATGCATACCATTTCCATACCATACCATACCATACCATTGCCAATTCATACTATAGAAGGCAATGGCAAGGCAATGCATACCATTTCCATTTCCATTTCCAATGCATAGCATAGCATAACATACCATTGCCAATGCATACAATACCATTTCCAATGCATACCATAGCATAGCATACCATTGCCAATGCATATCATACCATTTACAATGCATACCATAGCATAGAATACCATTGCCAATGCATACCATATCATAGCATACCATTGCCAATGCATACCATACCATTTCCAATGCATACCATACCATTTCCATAGAATACCATTGTCAATTCATACCATACCATTTCCATTTCCATTGTCAATGCCAATGCATACCATACCCTACCATACCATACCATACCATTGCCAATGCATACCATACAAGGAAATGGCAAGGAAATGCATACCATTTCCATTGCCAATGCATATGATACCATTTCCAATTAATACCATACCATACCATTTCTTGATGTCTGGAATATTCTAGGGTTGTTATGTGTCATCTTGTATTTCAACAAACATTTGTTATCTAAACCCTAGTTTATGCTTGCATTTTTAACCCCCTTTAATTTAATGATTACTTGTGTTAAGGGTTTTTATATTTATCATGTTGTAACTTAGTCAATATCATTTATTGTCTTGGCAAGGCATGGAAATGTTATGGCATGACATTGGAAAGTTATATTTATTGTTTTATAGGTTAAAATGGGAAACTACATGACAAGGAATAGGAATCTACATGAAAATTGCATGGCATGGAATGGATTGGAAAGACATGGCAATGTAATGGAATGACATGTCTTGGAAAGGAATAACATTGGCATGGAAATCATATGATATGGAAAGGCATGGAAATGGCATGGAATGGCATGTATTGGCAAGGCATGGAAATGGCATGACATGGAAAGGTTTGACAATGCCGTAGAAACTTCAATGGGATGGCATGTAATGAATTGGAAAATAATGACAATGGCATGAAAATGGCATGGCATGGCAATGACATGACATCAACATGTTTCTGGGATTGGGTTTGGGAGGGTCCTTTGTCTCCTTTTGTGATATAACTCAAAAATTGGATAGGAATGTGCAATAAACTCTCATAGATGGTGAAGGGAAAATAATAATGGTTTCAAGTCTCCCTCAAGGAATTTTTGTAGCATAGAATTAATTTCTATAGCATGTCATGAAATGTAACCTAAAAACCTTTATTTGTAGGTGGAAAATGATACTCATTCTAAGATCTAGTTTCAATGTGAACTCTCTCATTCTATTGATCAAAATCAATAAGTTTAGTGGACATCATGGAAGACTGAATAAATGTTATTAATAATTGACGGGTTTACCAAAATTTACATATACCCACTACACAATCTAAACAAACATGTGCATTAATGATTCCTTGACTAGTCTTTTTGGTATTTATGAAGGGTTACACATAAATCAAATGATTTTATATATGTCATGCATAGAAAGAGGGGAATAATGTGTGTTCCCTATAAAATAACATTGAGCTAAAATTGTTAATTGATTTACAATTCTATAGAAGATAAATGAGAAAATTTATTTCTATAATAAATTATTGTAATATTCCTTTTTTAAGATCACAATATTTCCAAGTCACCATTATTTGAGTGTGGATTGCCATTGGATTTAGATGGAGATAATTCAAGAGGTAGTCCATATTGTTGGTTGTGAGTTAGAATATGGATATCCACAACATTCATGCAAATAATTTAGAAGAAATGATCTATCGATGATGTAGAGATACATGGTTGATTAGAAAGCAATGTTACTTGAGAACCATTAATTGCGAATGGATATAGCACTTAGCAATATTTTCCACCATAAGCTATTTCTCAATGCATGATGCAAGTATTTATAATCACTTTAGAAACAAACCAATGGATTAATACACATAAAATTCAGACACTTTGGAATTCAAACACTATGAAATTCATATATTCATCAACATCAAATGTAGAAACAATTAGAATCATATATAATCAACATCGTCTAAATTGTACATTTTTTACAAAATGGCAACTCGTGCCCAGTATACAAAGTGACAAAAAGTTCCATAAAATAAAAAATAAAACATCTATGTCATGGCCTAGCTACAAAATGGTAGTATTTGATCAATAATTGACCATTTCCACCCTCGCCAGCCTTAGGAGCATCCTGGAAATATATATTTCTTCTCTTGCTCAAGGATGCTCCTTGAGAGGTTCTAGGCCTAGGCGTGCTTTGATTCTCTAGAGGCTGCAAAAATAATAAACAATGCTATAAGTTTTTTTCATCAATGAATTAATAGGCATACAAATTGATACATTTTAATTTAACCTAAGACAACTAACTGCATATGAAATTGTCAATCATGAGGGTGATACCTTCCTCTGTGACCCTAATCTCTCTGCAATTCCACCCTACATCAGTTACAAGGATCAAGTTAAGAAAATTAAACAAATATGTGTAAAGAGAAATTCATGAAACATAAAAAATCATCATCAATGAATTATCTCACCATGAATATCTCATGCATCGATGGAGATTCACTGGCATATGGAGCACTAGGTTGTAAAACCTTCTCTGAGAATACCTCTACTATGGTAGCCTCTATCGATGGGGTCGAAAGTGGTGGTGGTGGTGGGTGGTAGATAGGTGGGTTGTGAGGGACCCTCACAGGTTGTACAAGTGATTCCAACACCCTAGGCTTGGAGAAATGAAACCCAGAAGCAATGTCCAGGTGCCTAGGGGGTGCAATACTACTATACCTAGCCAATATCTCAACCACATGCATACATATGAATAAAATTGAACTATTAGTACCAAATAGTAAAATTCAAAAACATAAACATGAGCAATTTGAGAATTATATGATATTTAACTTTACAAATGATACATGTGATGTTGGTGAGTTGTCCATCCCCGACATCGCCTAGTGCCAAATTCTATAGAAACAAGAGAACATATAAAAAAATGGAGGATGTCATAAAATAAATAAATGACTATGATGAATATATCAAATGTGATACATACCTGTGTGTATGGTGAACTCAATGAACATGTTTCCTCTACTGTTGCATCAATGGTGGGGATAGGCACTGATACATCCATAGGCATAGAGGGCCTGCTTCTGGGACGCGATAACTACACAACAGCATACAATCAAATATCTATATAAATACAAAAAATACAAAATAAATATATAACGATGAAGAACATAGAGAGGGTCAATATACTAACCTCCTCCATGAACCTATGTTATCCACTAGGCTCTATAGGCCCATAGCATGTATTCCCACAATTTGAGAATCTGTGAGGTTCACATGGATGATTTATATGTCCATGTTCCCTCTCCTCGTTGTACTCTCCTATGCATGATGATGCTTCAACTCCTCTATCAATGTCACCGTCAGGAACCTCCTGCTGAGATAGTGCAACAAAGCTACTATGTTGCACTAGGCTATGAGTCAATGAGGAGATGGCTAGTTGTACTTGTTGCAAGTTCTCTGCAACAGGAGGATGTTGGGTAGCGCGGGCCAGTCCTTCTCCTGGGGGGATAGGGACCTAACTCAAGGTCATGCCTAGAATTCTCTCAGTCATGTGTAGAACCTCGACCCACCCCATGGAATTCACCAATGTCAAAATAGTTGACATGCTTACCGATAATAAACTCATCCCATAATTGTCTCAGAAAATATAAGGGCATCTCCTTATTATTGTAGGGAGGTTTATCAAAAACCGTGCACCACCTATCCATCCAGTTTTTACTAAACTAGGGATGGATGCATCAGTCAATGGAGATGGGTTTCCTAGTTAATGGTAGTTCTTGTCCATTTTTAGGATCCCTAATAATACACAATATTTGTTGTTTTGAAATTCCTTGTTCTTTGACTTGGTTTCTATCCAAACTAGTTCTATAGTACTCATACATTTGTACCCTATAATTAGAAATAGAGGTCAATTTCCCTTGGGTCCTTGCAATGGACTACACAATAATGTCCAAGGAAGTGTCCAAGGAAACTCTGTTAGGCTCTCTAGTCTCCCTTAATTGTTCCTCAAGGGTTCATAATATAATCAAACCCTCACCAATTTTAGTGTTTACATTGTGTGGTGGTGGTGGGTTAGGGTTTTGATCTTCTTGGTTTTATTGTTCGTGGCTTAAAATTTCTTGGGGTTCCATTGTATTATATATGCTGCAATTTAAAATCCATGGCATGCAAATTAGGTTCCTTTTTTATTTAAAATACAAAATTACATTTTTTTAAAAATTTAGATTATTTGGAGAAAAATACTAAAATGGAATGACTAAATTGGATTAAAATTAAGAAAATGTAACATACCTAGACACAGTGCCCCCCCTACTCCCTTTCTTCCTCTTCTCTAGCTCTACTATATTTTCCCAATGAGAGAAGCGCGAGCACAATTTTTGCACAGTGGGCACAAATTGCGCTCGATCCCTTACTATATTTTTATCAGTAAGACCGTGTGCACGGTCTTAAGACCATGCACGTGGTTTTTCCACTAAACCTACATGGAAATATACATGGAGGTTCGTCCATATCCAAACATATAGGCATAGGAACATGCACACGTTCCTAGGAATGCTCACATTTTCCTGTGAGTGCACATTCTTAAGCATTCCCTTGCCACCTTTTCGGCCACCAAGTTCTTGCACCCACCCAGAGAGTTCAGTCTCATCCATTGCTGGAGTAAAAAAAACTTTGTATGATAGGTTTTCCGTGATGGTCATGGGTCTATGACATTACTTTCTTGGTATTGAAATAATCCTGGTTGATTGAGGAATCAAGATGTCTCAACCAAATTTTGATATATATCTAATGGTGATATTTCATATGACCAACTGCAAGCCAACTTTCACAAATTTCCTATCTGGGATCAAGTTAGAATATGGTGGTGATACACAGTAGCACACATTTTCAGCTACCATGGCTTAATCGCTCTTAAAAGGAAACTTTAAGAGCACTTGGTACATATCTCATACATGTATTATATAATCCACATGCATTCAAACAAATAAACACATTCTAACAGAGTATTCATATGAGTTGCTACCATAATTAACAATCAATAGCGTTTCATACTAATTCATATACACAACGGAATTCATGATAACATAAGCAGCAAAGTCATGCAAAACATGATTTAAGCATAATCAGATACTTATCTTTTAACAGTGGTAGATTCCACCAACCAAGTGCAGGCCTTCCATGAACCTCCCAGCCTTAGACCACACTGCTCATCAGCTCAACAATGGGTCACCCCCGAGCTGGGACTAAGCTCCATCCCAAGGCAAGGAATCCTAGGCTAGGTTGAGGTTACAAGGAAGATAGTACACAACCACAGGAAGGAATTCTCTCCCAGAAACCATTCACATTCACTGCCCACAGGCCCTCATTCCCCACATGCCTATTCCACCCTAGGAGTATACACCTTCTCTGTCACCTGGATAGTCCTTCGGCTGCTAACCTCCCTTGCCTTGGGTTACAGCAACAGACTGGACCGGAAGTCTCTGGGCTCTGTGGCAGCTACAGGGTTCTTGCCAGGAGTCCTCTCCTTCCTCAACGCACTCTCTCACCGGGAGAGAATCGCTCACAGGCCAACAAGCCACACACATTCCAGTACTACATGGCCTCAACAATCCCACGGGAAAAACACACAGACTCAAGCACCACTAGTTCAAAAATCACAGAATGGTCTCACAGTCACGGCTTCGGGACAGGGACTCCACGCACAGGCTCGGTCTCGGCAGTGAATGCACATCGATTCTCCAGATGAACACCATTTTTTCAGTTCAGAAGGCGTACAAGGTTGTTCTACAGAGGTTGGATTCATCGTACCACTCAGAGGCCGTACGCACTCAGGCCGTCGAGTGAAAAAAATGGAGGCGCCCCCTTCACATCTTACCTCGTCTATTTTATTTGCATGCATTAGGGTGGACACTTTTCACCCTTGAAACTGCATGTGTTTCTCGGCATGCATTACCTTCCCTATGGCTAGGAACTTAGGATAAATCATAAATGGCACATGTTCTTTTTGGGATAATAATAAAATATTATTCCCAGGCTTAAGCCCCCTAGGCCAAACACTTAGCCCCTTTTTCCCCCTTCCAGCCCCTAATTCCTTGCCCACTCTATGGATGCTTAGTCCCCCTTCACTCATTCATCATGGTCTGTCTGCACATGGCAGTGTTTATATTTTATTAATTGTTCTGCATGATTGCATATACAACAACAGACTTCTGGCCTTCAACACTTAGGCTCCCTGGCCTAACAAACACATAAGCCTCCAACTTATAAGAACTTGGCTCCCCAACATATAAAATATAATTACAATTCCTTTCAGAACATGGTTTACAATGGGGCTCGGCCTTGGGGACACTACATACACCTTTGGTCAATAGTACCAAGTATCGTAAGTTAGTGACGATTCTCCTATATCTTACCCACACTCATCCTGGCATATCATATGTTGTTGGAGAATTTTCCATATACATGGATGAGCCACATGAAATATATTGGAAAGCTTCCAAGAATATACTTTAGTATGTCAAAAGTACCACTACCCATGGTATACATTATGTACTAGAATGTAGCTTAGATCCCATTGACTACATTGATTCATATTGGGTTGGTGATAACATAGATTGAAAGTCTACCTCAGGATATGTTCTCATTCTACGATCTAGCCCCAATCCGTGATAGATTTGTCATCAAAAAATTCTTTATGCATAGGTGGAATCAATGTTACAAATCAATCAGTTTGATTGCAACATTTCCTCATATATTTTGGTGTATTGTTTCATAGATTGATTGTTATTTGGTGTGATAAAAAAATTGATATTCAAGTTTTACATATATCTAGTACAACCAAAAAGAACCAAACATATTGAGATTCACATACACTTCATCCAAGGACCAATTCATGATGGGTTCATCAATATGCAACATTGTCCCTATTTTGAATGGGTTGTAGACATATTCACAAAGACCTTCACAGAGCATGAATTCACAACTCTACAAGACCTCTTGGGGGTGAAGGAAACAACTTCCTAGCACTTTCCATAGTCAACATTGTATTTTGAGCAGGGGTTTTGATCCCACCGATTTTTCTCTCTTTCTTTGTTTTTGTATCTATTATATTTTTTCATAGATGCATTATACATGGGTACTGGACATGTCTTATTGTCGAGACCCATTCATTACATACACCCTAGTAATGCCTCAAGGGGGGTATTGAAGGTACATGCACACTTACCTAGTACATTTTTTCCTATGTTCTATAGTCTATGTTGAGGGCATACATGGTCTCCCTTGGTCCAAGATATTATCACGTGGATGATAATATTCTTCCCTAGACAAGGGCCCACCTCTTCTTGAGTCAGTCTTATGTTGTACATCAGTTACACTAGTTGATCCTAGTCTTTCACACCAACCTTGGAATCATCACCAAGTGTTTCATGCACACTTGGAATCATCAAAATGAGGGTGCACCACATGTGCATGCAGCTAGGATGGCACACCACATGTGAATGCATGAGTGTAACTCACTCCACTTATGCATAATTGGTTAAATGTTGACTGTATCACCAATTAACTAAGACTAGGTGGAAATATACTCGCATTTCAGTTGAGTGCATGTCCAAATCATATCTAAAATATCCACTATGGTGCATTAGCTCACCATGTAGAGTATACCTCATATACCTTTTCCATTCATTCTTGTTGTGGAATACACGTTTCACTCATTCTCTCTTCATATCTTTTGTATCAAGTGTAAAATTGTTGCTTTTTTTTCAAACTCAATTCTTTGTGTAGGTTAATCACCAATTTCACACTCCTTTAGAAAAACATTTCCATTAATGATTGTACATATGATGTACATCCATAAGCCACAATTCAATATATAAAAACAACCCTCCATCTTGATAATGAATTTATTCAATAAATGCATCCAAAAGATTGGGTCTAGGGTACTAATGTTTCCCTTGATAATGAGAACAAAGTAGTCAATGAAGTACACCCATAAGCTCAAGTCCCATGCACATAATATTTTAAGGGACAATTTTTTCCCATGGGCTAACTTTTCATGTTTTTTTCTAAAAATAGATTCACCAATTTATTTATTTATATTTTTTTAGTGATTTGCCCAAATTTTATTGAATTGTTTTTTTTTTACTCTAATAATCACCACAAGTTTCTAGAAATATATATAAAATCCTTAGAAACTTGAATATTTTTATAAAGATATTGTCAAACATTCTATTATTACCATTTTAAGAATTGGTAATATTCACAAAGGTTGCTACACTTTAATATAAGTATGCATCCTTATAATTTTCCTTGGTTCCATGTATCAATGCTCATGAAAACTTCCCTTATATGACACATGAAACAAGCAAATGGATGAGAGAATTTCCCACGATGATCAATAACGTCATACAGATCCAAATATCCTTCCACTTAGATATTAGGATGAATCAGAATTAAAAAATCATCTATATATCTACAACAAGGTAGTTGTGGATCTCGAGGGAACATTACCACTAAGGAATATTCAAACTAAACACTATTAGTCATAGCTTGCGCATTACTTCCCTCCATATGAATTACAACAAACTGCATTAAAATTGTTGAAGACATAGCTAAAGCCTACTCTTCCTCTTTATGAAATAAAAAAACCATTAAATATTGTACTATGGACTCAGGTGGAACTAAGAATCTTGCATCCATATAAAAAACCTCGATTGAAGTCAACCTTAAATGCATTGTCTTGCAATTTTCTGAAATGAGAAGACGTGTTTCTTAAATTTTTTGTACTCAATTACCTAGAAACGATAGTTTTGTATGGATTAGTTTAAGGTTTGAATGTTATTGGTGTGCCTTAGAAATTTCTTCAACTTCAAGTAATTTCTTCTTGTTATATGTTCTTCTTAGTCCATATCATATTCAAGAAAAAATTAGAAGAGGATTCTCCCACATATTTTTGTATTAAATTGTATATTCCTCAATGATGGGGCCTAATATATATGCATGTTAAATCCAATATTCCTTAACAAGTATGAGAGTAAGGGTTTTAAAGAAAAAAATAGATAATATTACATTAAATGGTCCTCCTTTTTGTAATGAGGGCTTTGACACTTCAAATTTAGGGCATTGACTTCTTCAATATTGATCATAATTCCTACTATGAACTCAATTTGGAAATGATGTCTCAACTATGCTTAAGTTGGCACTTGTGTGATTGCAATATGGTTCATGAGCCAAGATAGAATCACATAGCTAGATTTTCTTGCTAGGGTTTTAAGAATGCAACTTGAAATGGTCTCAGATTCTATAATACTTCTCAAAATATTTGTTATTACATAAATATAGGAATCACATACCCACTATACTTTTATTAGAATTAGTTTTATTATCATTTAGATCATGAATAAAGAGAAAAGTGCATTGTATGAATTTTCTACAAGGGATTTAAGTCACAACATAAAATACTTGTAATTTGCACGATACTTCTTAGAATCACCATATGAACCAAATTCAGAAATGAAATAACCACTATGCTTATTATGACATTCGGTTGCTTAGAATCAAGTTCCTAGACAAAGAGAAAACTACTCATGCGAGACCATAATTAAAATTGAGTATAACTCTCATGACATGTTTTAGAAACACCACTAAAGCCCAATATGGAAATAGAAACTTTAGTTTTCTTGAAATGAAACTACTTGGAATGGGATCTTTTAAGAGAAAAAGCTGCCACAAAGAAATATGAAAAAAATAACTAAAAATATTTCCTTCTCCTTCTGCTAAGAAATTGCTTTCTTATGACTTGTTATGATTCTTAGTCTTAAATATGAATTACAAAATTTATATCCAAGAATATGTGAGGAAAAATACAATACTTTATAAAATACAAAACCCTTAAGGTAGGGTAACACCATAGAATATTCCTTTGACAGAAGGATACACTCAAATTGATATGCCCCTTCAAGGGGGAAACCGCCAAATGAATATTGGTCTAACACAATA
The DNA here is from genome assembly GCA_009831015.1 of Picea engelmannii. Taxonomy (NCBI): domain Eukaryota; kingdom Viridiplantae; phylum Streptophyta; class Pinopsida; order Pinales; family Pinaceae; genus Picea; species Picea engelmannii. Next base: position 32,607 of record ML847053.1, read on the forward strand.
AAATATACTTATCATATATTATATGTAGGACTCCATCCTTACTTATAGTTACCTAGTAAACCCTAACCCTAACCATTAGTGACTACTACATTAATCACTAGGCTATGTTACATTTATTGAATGCTAGTTGTCTAGTGGACACTATTTATTAATAACCAACTTATTGCATCTAATAGACATTACATTAAATGACCACCATACCTATTATATCATTAACTCTAATGGACTCTTAATCCCCCATTACATCACAATCATGGAAACTTGGGAACAATCATGACACTTAGAAATGTCCTAAGCACCCTAACAATTTATTGTACAACTTTGATAATAGGCAGGTTACTTAATTAAAGTATTGATTAATTACATGTAGCACTAGTAAATTGGAAGATAGATACCTACAACCAATAAACCTAGCCAATTTCTAAGTTTTTCACTTTTTTGGGTGACTACCAATGGAATTGGGCAAAGCTATTGCTGGAAAATGACATTTTTCTAAATTTGTGGTTGGTTTTTGAACAAATCTTGTCAAAAAAATGTTAAAAAAAAGTAAAATCCTCCCCCCCCCAAAAAAAATTAGTTCTTAGAAAGTTTAAACTAATACTTTTTATAAATAACTTGAACCTCAATATAAAATGGATTGGATTACTCATTAGATCATCTTTACATTCAATTTTTTTTTTTTTTAATTTAACATTTTTTACATAAAAAAAAATAATCAACCCTAAAATGAAATGAATTACTCATTTCATAGATTTTATAAGGAATGAATTATTCATTCCATTGATTTTATATGATTTTATATTTCATAAGATAGATAAAAAAAATTATCCATCATTTAATTTTATAAGGAATGAATTATTCATTCCATAGATTTTATATCTTTCATTTAATTTTATAAGAAATAAATTATTCATTCCATGGATTTTATATTTTATAAGGTTGATAAGAAAAAGTATCCATCATTTTCCACTTGTAGTATGTTAAACTATAGTGTATATGATTATAACAATATGAAGTTGTCCATCACCTAAATTCAGTATTTCTTGCATGTTCCAACAAGTTTGATGAGCAACCATTTAATAAAATTCATATGTGAGTCAATCTCTTATATTTATAATTAACATTTTATTTAGTTTAGTTTGATGATCAACCATTTAATAAAATTTATATGTGAGTAAATTTTTGATATTTATGATTAGCATTTTTTTTGAAATATGCATCCATTTAATAAGTAATTTTGAATTGAAGTACACAAATCATCATAATTTTTTTATTCCATAAACCATGGTAAACATCACATTTCAAAGCGGAAATAAAAGCTATTAATAATTGATCGTGTATTCCCCATAGTAATAATTGATGGTGAGTTACCACCAAAAAAAAATAGGCCTTGCTAGTGGCATATAATACGCACTCCCTGTTGCAATTTATTATTTATTTGGTGTAATAAATAATAGACACTCCCTCCTGTTGCAACTTATTGTTATTTATTTGCTGACGTTAATGGCATATCGTACACATTCTATGCATATTTATTATTGGACCATTTGAGTTTTGCTCCACTCAGTTGGACTAAACTTGGTGGCATATCAGAGCGTTCTCTTCTGGTACTTATAGTTCTCTGATTGTGGATATATTGTTTCTTAATATTAAGTCTTGGGAGTGCTTGAGCACTTGTGTCAATATGATTCTGAACTTATCCTTTTAGATATGTACTCCCGACAATGCGGAATTTAGGTTTAACAGTCCAAAATATGAATAGTAAAATTTCGCGACAACAGAGGCCAGTGTTGCAACTCTCACTGCTGTTTCAGTTGACTTCATAAATTTCTATACAGAATGAAAGAAACCAGGAGAATGGCAGACGTCATTGCCTAGCACTCCACTCAATATACAATCGAGGCCTGCGGTTAATCATAATTTCTGAGTGGAGATCCAGATAACAATTTATTTTCCAATTGTGATGATGGATATCCCACTAAAAAAGAATATTGTGATATATCTGTCGATCTCACGCTCTGCTAGCACTCAGTAGATGGAATGATCAAAATACCTACGATAACTAACATACAAATAAATATACAACGTACTTCAAAAGCTTTGTTAGAACATACCGAAAAAGTTGGATTTTCTCAGTTGGAAAAGAACCAGAATAAAGGAGCCATTACCACTGTGAGATCAGATTACAGAGAATAAGAGAGAATAGGGTAATGTCAGCTTATCCTCCACACATACAACAGAACTGATAAATAGAAATAAACTCAAATAGAATGAGAAAACCACTCATCTATTACTATTATCTGAAATACAAAGAGAGTCCTCTATTTATAACAATTTTGGAGAGTTCTGGCAAATAAAATTAATTAACCTAAGCGAACTTAACAAGTACATATGCTAACACTTCTCACTTAAAGGAAGTATACAAAAAGGACAAAAT